>JAOEHQ010007997.1:0-17131 GCA_025447715.1 Asclepias incarnata
TTGTCCCCTTGTCCTTTTTTATTTAGGTGTCCTCAAATTAACCCACCCCTATATATATATATATATATATATATATTGTCATTATTGAAAAATAATAATAATAATAATTGATGTGGAATGAGCTAGTGATACATGAGAGATATAAAATGGGCATCACATGACACATGCAAGGAAACACACAAACACCTGCCCAAACTAAAAACGTGTCCATGGGGTCACTTAATATCATACGTCAAAAATTATGACATAGATATTCAATATTATTTTGTCGGTTTACATTCTTCAAGGACGACCTTTTAGTAAAATTTTCAAGTAGCAGTATTACGTTGCTACGTATAAACTATAAATAATCGTAAATATATAATCTATGTTTTTGAAAGACTTTTTTTTATAAAAAAAGGGCGAGTTAGTTGTTACCGATCGTACGCACATTGACATCCAAGCGGACAGTATGCATACATCGATCCACGATTAACGTTTCTTCATTACACCTCCAAGAGAAACCCTTAAAGATATCACTCTGAAAAGAAAACCCTTTAAAAAAACTCGAATCAATACGTCGCCATATAGGTGGTCAATCCTTATGAGGGGATTGGTTGAGAAAGACTTGTCTTTATATTGTGGGTTATAGAAAGTTGATGGAGATGGAGTACCAACATGACCCACAAAATACATTCCCATTTCTCCCATGTCGTGCTTATGTTGCTCATTTGTTAAGTACATCCCATGTTATTCCAATTCCATATTATTATACAACATATATCTCTCTTTGGAAATTTTATATAATATTTGGACATTCTTAATTGGAGGTAGGTTTCCTTCTAAATATCCCAAAAACAAGATGCTAACAACGTTGTCTATATTGGTCAATAGGCATTGGTCAAACATATGGTTACATACTGTTTTAGATATATAAGTTTTACAAATTATACAAGTTATTTATACTTAAAAGATATAACATTTACTCCACCCCATTCTATGTATGTACCACATAATTCTCCCTACCTCACAAACTTGACATAACAAACATACTCTCCCTCTCTTAGATCTAGAGCATCTCTAGTCCACGCTTAGAGAAAAAACATTTTCTTCTAAAAAAAAGTTCATTTTGAAGACTAAGTCCGCGTTTGGTTCACAGATTTAGATGGAATCTGATGGAATTGGAATCGAATTCCATTCTTTAGTGTGTTTGGTTGTTCAAATATGAGGGAATCTCTTCCGTTGGAATGTAAACATTATCTCATTTGATGGAATCTCCATTCCTTGGGAGTGTGGGAATGATTTTAATTCCGTCCGTCACTTAAATCTTCAAAAAACAAAAAATATTCCGTCAAATTTTAATTTTTTTTTGACAAATTTCATTCCTTCCAAGAACATTTTGTGAACCAAACACGTCCTAAATCCATGGCAAAAACAACTTTACATAAACTTTTTTATTATTGGGCATGAATCACATCATTTGATGAAAAAAAAACGTAACTAAAATTATATTTTTATACAAAGCTTTTGAAAAGGTCTATGAATTGGAATATATTTTTATAATAGGTTTCTATAAAGGGGAAATCATCAGCACTGCTGATGAACGGTACTGCATCACTCACAAACACACTCCCCACGTGATCAAATGGAAAAAGAAAAAAAAAAAATTTTGCCATGGATGTGAGGCAGCAGTGCTGATGATTTCCCCTTCTATAAATAAAACATAGTAGAAAATTTATGTGACAAACAAAAAACAACCTTTTGCAAAGGTTTAGTACCAAAGGTGCTTTTACACCACTATCATTGACCATTGCCAGCCACCACGAAAGAAATATGGGTGGCTGTTAAAAAGTGCTAAATCCACTGGTCTATCTTAAAAATCAAATAATTGTTAAAACTATTTTTCTGTCACCACATTACTCGGGTACCATCCTAGTGACAAACACTGTGCGCACACACAAGAACCACGTGACGCATATGCTATATAAGTACCATACCATTTTGCTTCGTTTAACACCTAAATATCTTATTAGCAACCATTAAGGTAAAATCCATACATGATCATAAATGTAACTTAACAAAGACATTGTTAACCATCTAACCTTAATTGCTTATGTACGTTGGTTAGTTCGAATTGTTGATAGTGTACTACGATTAATAAGTTCTGTTCGAGTCTTTGAATATGGGATCATTATTAAGTTTATAAAACTATAGTAGTAACACTTCAAATTGTTTTAGATACGTTATATAAGAGTCGATATAGTTTTTTTTTTCTTTTTCTTTGAATAGCTATATAAGAGTAGATATAGTAGACCACTTCTTTTATTCAACAGTCAATTTCATTAGATAGTCAAAGTAAGAACTGGTAAACAACTCGGATGTGCTCTCTTCTGGCAAAGATAGCCAGCCAAAGTAAAAAAATTATGTTGTATGCTAAACAAGAAGTTGAGTTCACTAATTGGGCTCAATGGTTGTCTGACTTGTAGCCATACTATTGGACTTTTCATTTTCAAGGCCCAGTCCAATTTCGATGTCTCTTAAGTGTATAAGTAACTGTGCATGTTGTTTGTACATAACAATGAGCCAACACAAAGAAAAACTCCATTGGTTTAGGTTCCATCAGCTTTGTAAATTGACCATAAACTCAACTTATTGCAGAAACGACGAAAGAACTTTGCAAAGACGATGTAAAAAATGAAAACACTATATCTTTAAGTTTGAATGATCAAAACTCGAAAGATTATGAATCAACTGCCAACTCCAAGACAAGAAAAGAAAAACAAAGAAACAATAAACCCAAAGAATATCATCTTACAGAAAATATAGTTAAACAAGCAGCATCAGTTACCAACTGACCACAATTGACACCAAGGTTAGCAAACCATATACAACTCCAAACCAACCAAAAACCTTAAGCCATTATTGCTTAAGTGGTTAGAGAAACCCTCCTCTAAACCTATTGCCTATAGGTATTTGCGTCTATCGTCAAACTTCTCATAACACCAAACACTAAAAAAGAGGACTTTCTTTAAACTCATGACAACAAACCCTAACCATGGAAAATAAAGCACGAGGAGAAAGGTTCACAAATATGTAACTAAAACCCCTAATATATATGGGTCATTATGCACACAAATCACTACTTCCATCTACAACTTGTCCCTTCAGCTTTTGGCTTGCGGATTTCCTGGCATCATCTGATCCAAGATCATCTTTATGTTCGAGTTGCTGCTCGCCCTCCTATTAAAAACATTAAAAACCATAAAATTTCAAGACCGTGATATCATAAATTGCAAGTATTTTCAACATTAACTCGGGTAAAACATGACAGATGTTAAGTCAAAAGATGTTACCTGGGTATTTTCAACAGCATTTGCACCATTGACAGAGGTTACTTCTCGAATTGTGATGATCTTGTCTATATATACAGTAGTCTCCTTGGTACCTACTGCAGTCCCTCCATTTTCATTCTCAACAGTGTTTAACAGTGATGATAAGCCACTGCATACAGAACAAAGATGGTAAACTCGGATAAAACATGTCAACTGAACCAAGGTAAGCATGATTGATATAAAAAAGTAAAAGATGTACCGAGTGGTAATAGTCTCTGCAGATTGTTTCACTTCATTTTGCTGCTTCCTTCTCTTGTTACTCTGTGTTTGCTCCAGCAAAGTACTAGCACATCGTTTAAGCCATCCAAAAGGAGCAGAGAGAGGAGGTGACCCGTTACTTATTTCTTTTTTGGACGACGAATTGATTGCAGCATCTTCACGACTGCCATTTTTCTGAGCTGAATCCAGCTTACTCTGATGCTTCACATATCTTTTTGAATGTTTCCGGGAATCTGAATCACATTCTTCAATCTCACTTGCAACAATACGATAAGGAACAGATTTTACATTTTCAAGTTTCTTCAGCTCCTCAATCTGACCAAGAATCTCTTCACGATCAGCATGCAAAAGTTCCCTCTGTTTCTCCAATTTTTCCCTTTGAACTTTAAGTTCTTCTATGGAATTATTTAATTCTGCCCATTCTTTGTCCCTTCTCTCATGATCAACATTAATTTGTTTCCTTTCCATTTCAAGTCTTTGCATCTCAACGTTAACTTGTTCTGCTTCTTTTGCTGCTATTTCTTTAAGAGACGAGATATACTCGAGTTCTTTCTTCTTCTCTTCTTCAAAGGCTCTCTCTTTTTCCTTTAAATAACCTTCTATTTCTTCGCGTTTCTTTTCAATGCAATTCTCCAACTCCTTTTTCTGCAACTCAATATCTAGCAAGAAGTCGGTGCGCTCTTTCTGAATTTTGCTGAACCAATCAGAACGTTCTTGCTCGATTTCTCTCATGAAGACTTCCCGATCACGTGAAAGTAACTCAGTATCTTTCTTGTATTGCTCACGAAATAGATCTTTTTCTAACTTCAAAACATCACGTTCATCCTTCAAAAACTTTGAAATTGTAACTCTTTCTTCTGCAATACGCTCTGCCTCAAGTCTCAATTCTTCTCTTTTTTCATCGATCATCTCCCACTCTGCTTCAAACTTTGCTTTCTCTGTTTTCAGCTTGTCTGCTTCAATCTCAAGTTCATGTTTTTGAGCTCTTATCAAATCAATTTCTTCTTTCAACCTGCCTTCTAATATCATTAACTCATTTGTTTCAGTTCTCTTAGCCTCCACTTTCTCCTCTGCATGAGAGATGTCTTTGCTTTTATCATCTAATAACTTCAATGACTCCTGAAGGTCAGCTTTCATTCGACTCACCTCTTCTTTTTGTCTCTGCAATATGGTTTTCTGCGACTCTACCTCTTTCTCGGCAGAAATTATACTTTTCTCCTTCTCCTCCACAGCATTCAGTTTTTCTGAAAGATCCTTTTCTTTATCACCAAGGGCTCTTGACTGAACCTCCAAATCTTGCTCTTTTTCTGAAATCAAATCCTCTCTCTGACTAAGCTCGACTTCCCTTAACTCTGAAGCCCGTCTCTTGCTCTCAATCATTTCCTCTGTTAATTTGAGCTTTGTTTCTAACTCGGCTTCAAACTGAGAACTTCTTTCTTTCAAAGCAGCTTCATGATTAGCCAATGCTCGTTTAATTTGGTCCTGCAGAAATACAAAAGAGCGGCAAACTATAAGCAATTATATACTACTCTCAACCATACAAAAAAACTGAAGAAAGCATACTTGGTAATTTCAATTATAATCAAACATAAAGATATATCAATTAAGGTAAGGTAACTCACGGATTCCTTGCTTGCAATTAACTCTTGCTGCTTATGCAACTCTTCATACTTCTTTTTTAACTCATTTTCCTTCCTGGTGATATCCTGAAATCGCCCATAAAAACACTCATACATCACTTACCAATTATCAAGAACTTTTACTAGTATGTACTAAAATTAGATAATAAAGTATGACGGAACCTCGTCTCTTTCATCCAAATAAGTTGCTTTCATTTCCAAATTGGATTTTTCCTCTTTGAGGGATTTCTTCTCCTCCTCAAGGTTTAGTTTTGAAGCCTCTAGCTCCTTCTCAAGGCGGGTTATTTCCTGAGTCCTGCTTAATACATAATCTTCTCGTTGATTTAGCAAGGCCTGCCCTTCAAGTAATCTCTCTTGTGATTGTTGAACAGATTTCTGTCTTTCAAACAAAGATTGTCTTTCAAGCTGGATTTCACTTTCTTTAGTCTCGCACCTATAATAATCAGAAAAGCAAAATTCATAAATTAAACTATCTTTAATAAAAACATCAATGCAATAAAATTATGTACTTAATAAGACAAACAGAGAAAATGGAAATAAGCATTAGGTGTCAAACATTGTTACTAGATCTTTGACAAGATATAAGTTCATTCAAAAAGCAGCATCTTTGTACATGCTTTATACCAAGTGCTCTCTCCCTACACCTTGTTTACGTTTTGTACTGTCTTATAATACAAATGCACAACCATATATGCAAACCATTGATATGCCAATGAAGTGACAATAATTAAAATTGACACGTATAAAATCATGTTTCAACAAGTGCTGAAAAGAAAACATACTCGGACTTGAAAGCATTCATCTGTCTCCTAAGATCATCTTCACGAGCCTCAACTTCATGCAACTTCCTTTCAGCAGCACGACGATTCCTACTAGCTTCCACTTCCAAAGACTCCGCAGCTTGCATCTTCGAATTAGCTTCAGTCATCCTCTTCAAAGCATCCTCCATCATAGTCCGTGCATCAGCTAACTTAATATCAGCCGCAACTTTTGCCTCGGCACATTCCGCACGCATCTCATGCAACGCCTTCTCAATCTACAAACATCCAATATTATGACAAAAAGAAAACCAAATAACCAGATCAAAAACGAACTTCACAACCAAAGTACACGCATATATACATACATTGGAGACGCATTCTTTCTCAATTCCAAGCGCCTTCTTCAAACTCTCCTCCCTTTTCTTCGCTTCTGCCAACGCACACAAATTCACAGCCTCACCCCGCTTCAGCGCCAGTTCAGCCGACTCCGCGGCAGATTTCATCTCCTCGTAATTAGCAACCCACTCCTTTTTCTCAATAATCAATATCCCCATTTGGTTTTGCAGATTATATATCTACATTCAATAAAAACCCAAATCCCTTTACTTACCCTATATAACAAAACCTCCCAATTCATAAACACACAATTAACTCAACATTTAAACCACAGTTAATATTGCAACAATATAATAACCTAAGTAATTAATACATATCCAAAATTATTTTTAAGAGCGGTTATTTTTATGTACAACATTTTACTTCGCACGGGGCAGCCGCAAAATCGTAAAATAAATCAGGATGTGGCGCAGTACATAAAAAAATAAACATATTTCTGCATATTAACTGGTAATAAAAATGGAATAAATGCAACAAAGATTATAACAAAATAGACCTCGGCTTCGAGTTTAGCAATATGTCCAACGAGGGAGCCTTTATCTCTACGTTTAACAGACTCTTCATCAAAACCTGCTTCACGAAGACGTTTCCATATACTTTCATCGCTTAATGGGGGTGGGCTGGGACTTTTTATATTTGATACCCTATTATTATTATTATTTGCTGGTGTGACTGCAAATCGTGGACTTGCCATATGATCTGAAAAAAATAAAAACCCTAATGAGATTGATTTTGATTTTGATTATTTGGGATCGGCTTTACTCTTTTTTTTTTTCCGTTTTAGTTTACAGCAGTGAGCTGGCCTGATTTTTTTCTTTCTATTTCGAAAGAGGATTTTTTTTCTTTTCGTTTAGTGGAAACCACGTCGTAAAATGTCAATATTTATTACATGAGTATTAGTCCTTCGTTTTATTTTAAAATTTCATAGATAAAAACGTTTTATTGGTTAACTCTATCATAATACCTTTGACTAATATCATAATTACACAAGAGAAAAAACTAATAAATAAATATAAATGGTAAAAGGTAAAAGGTAAAAAAGTCATTTTATAAAAAGTGAACTACGGTAATTTTTTCTTTAAACTTTATGTTTTAATCAAATAAACATTTAAATTGAGACAGATGAAGTAGTTTTTGTTCCAACATAAGTATGTTTACTTTTTGTTTAAGGGTGTTTTGTTAAGTCCAACCTGAAACATAGCTCGCCTCAACTATTTTAAGTTACGTTCAAATTTGGTTTCGTTATTTTAGGTTAACCAAGAACTCTATAAGTCTACTTAATATATAGACTTGTGTTCATCCTAATACCTATAATAGTTTTTTCAAATTCAACTCCAACTTAGCTTGATAGCTCGATGAATTTCTTTATATAGCCTCGTGTCAAGCTTAAGAAGGATTCTAGATGGTTCCATGACATCTGAATGAACAAAAAACAAATATTTGTTTAAACATATTTTTATAAGTATCTAGCTTATTTCAAATAACTAGAATGTGAAAACTCCTTACCGGATAATGAAGGAACTTAAGATGGTTCAAGAAAAAAATTCAATAAAGCAATGAGAAATAGAACCAGTAAAATGCTAGTGATAAATGACTTTCGAATTTATGTTTAACACTCTTTCACTAGCTGCTACATCTAAACTAGTTCGTCTGCAAATAAAAAAGTCAATATTTTAAGATTACTGAATTTGAATTGGGTCACAACTAGCAGCGAAATTACCGAAATACCAAAACCGTACCGGTTCCGATCGAACCGGTATTGGTACTGATGGTATTCGGTATCGGTTTTGGTTTTGGATATTTGACAAAAAGGGTACCGGTACCAACCGGTTCACCGTGGGTACCGGTTCGGTATCGGGGAAACCGATTTTTGGTACCAAAATAATGTAGGACGGTTTTTCTTTATGTATCAGCCATCCACTTACAGCATCAGAATATGAAGTGCTTGCTTATCAACTTTTAAAAAACTTAATATTTCTTTTCCTCTTTATTGCCCCTGTCTAGTGTACAAGATTTAAGCATTAACAAAGAAAAGAAAAATGAAAGACATAGGTTTTCACTTTAAACAAATTTTGATATTTATAAGACCATTGGTAAAGGGTGGGTGAAATGGATGGGTGAAAAGAGATGGTGAGTAGGTGAATGGTTAAGGAGGGTTGGTGAAGAGGGTTGGTGAAAAGGTGTAGGTGAATGTGTTCACCTAGGTGAAAGAAGTAAAGGTGGGGTCCATTTGTTTTTTTAAATTATTTGTTTTATTTTGATTAGGTATATAGTAGATATTGTGGGGTAATGTGGGGTATTAAATTTGAAGGTGAAGAGGGGAAATAGAGAAGGTGAAAGAGGTGAGAAGGTGATGCTGTGGCAGGAAAAAGTGTAGGTGAAAAGGATGAACTGTTACGAATGGTTTATATGTACTTTCACTTGCTGGCTAACTGGCTAAAATACACGAGAGATACACCAGGGAAATTGGAATTTCTATAATGTTCAGAATATTAATTGAATCAGGTTTTTACTTCTAACGCTTTTTATCAATTTCTTTTCTTTGTATGATGCAGGTGCTAGGTGTGTTGGACTGTGGGTCCATATTCTAGTAATATTGGTCGAGCACATAATACTTTGTATAGTAAAAAATATATACACAAATATAAGGCCAAGTAAAGTCGAGTACAGAATGTAACCAAATAAAAAAGTTGATGGTTAATTCATCAACCAGAAGTACTAGACGAAATCCATATGTTAGTACTAAGAATGGTCAAAAATCGGTACCAACCGGTATGTAACCGAAAATACCGGTACCGTATCGGTACGGTATCGGTTTCGGATTTGGGATGGTTTCGGTTTCGGTACCAACGGGTTCGGTACGGTACGGTACCGAATACCATCCCTAGTCACAACCCATAAAAGAATACCTCGTATAAGTAGACGATAGAAATTATGCAAACACAATTGTTGTGTTAATCTGTAAGTTACCAAGTAACTTTATTCGATAAAAGTGATCAATCATTCGCAAAATTTTGGAATGACAGCAAGTATGATGATCTGAAATATAAATTCAGAAATATCTTATACAATCGATATGTGGAATGACAGTTTTGTTAGGAGCTATACAATTGTATACTAACTATTAGATGCTGAAAAATGATTTCCTTCGCTTGTTGTAATCAACAATCCAACCCTCGATGAGCTTCACTTCAGACGCTCTTTGCTCCACCAACCAATCTGGATCCATAGCAGTAGCTGCTCGTAAATCTAAGTGATGTGCGCCTAAAACATGCCCAACTCATTCAAAGTCAACATTGCTATTTGACCATAAAAGTCAAAATGTATCCAAAAGACGTGTCAAAGGTTACCTTTTTCTGTCACAAGAGCCACTACGCTATCTGATATGTTCTCTAATACACTACAAAATGCACCAAAAGCCAAATCAATAATTTATAAACTAGGCGATAGTACAGGAAACAAGGGTCGGTTATCTTTTCAAACCAACCCAAAAAAAAAAAGAGAATATACTATAGCTCATCTAGATTTCCAGTTAATAGTGATCTTTTCTCCGAAGAATAACGATTTGAATGTAACAGAAGAACAAATACGATGATCAATGGTTATAGAAGTTACCTGCCACCACTCCAAGGATCCAAGAGACCATTTGAAAAAATGATGTTGCTTCCAAAGGTTTTCAGGACAGATTTGTAATTCTACATAGAAATCAACAACAATCGGGTTATTTTCCTAAGTAAAGGCAAAAAATCTAACGGTATGAAAACTTACGTGAACATCTAAATCAACTAATACTATTGTTAAAAAATAGTTCTTACATGTCCACCAAACTCTGTGGTTATCCAAGTAGGCCTAGGTATTACACGGAATTCATCCCAGCACTCCTCTGCATAAGAAGTGTAGTTATAATCCCATTCTGGAAACATGCTAGAGTTTTTGTTACTAGACATTGGCATAATCATTTCAGTGCACGCCTGTAAAAGAGGAGGTCAAATATGTGGGAAATCCTCGGAATCTAGTAAATAAACGACATTTTGTTCAGTCATAACACCTGCATACCTGCCAATCCCAACCACTCATGCCATGAGGGTCATCATCTAAATCAAAGCAGTCGGCTGTTCCAGTATAATTGTAGTAGACACTTACACCCTTAAAGATACGGTCCAAAATGCTACTTCCATCGGGAGCATTATCTATCTCTTTGCAAACCTATTGAAATTAGTACTTTCAATTTCTAAACCAGAACATTACCAACTTATTACTTGACATGTTTCGGAGCCTAACCAGTAACATAAATACCAACTAACCTCTTTTATTGGGTAAGCAGGTAAAGGCATTAGAAATTCTGATGGGTATGGGTAGTCAACCATTGCCAAAAAACTATATGCTGATTCCAACCAGTTATAAAGATCGTCACTACTCTTTAGTTTCCTGCCATTTATATCTTAAAATAATAAACAAGAATAACAAGATATATGTATGCCCAGAACATAAAGGAAATTGATAACATGTCATTTGCCAGAAAGAGTGTATTAGATATTCTTACCCGCATAAGTGAAAATTCTTGGCAAGATGATCTAGACCGCTTGCATTCTGACCGACAGAAGTTATTATATCCCAAGATTTCTTTATAGTATCAAAACAGTTTGTGCTTTCTCGCTATTTACATAAACCAATCGGAAATAAACTAATTATTTAGAATGTCATCATTAAAACATGAAATGGAACTAATGAAAATAGAGGAAAGTAGTCACGAACTCTAAAATCATTAGAGACAATATCATAAAACGTTTCTAGTGGCACGATATCCTCAAACTGAAGAATTGGTGCTGAAGCAGCAAGTGCACCTATAGCTATATGAGGATACTTGAGTCTCATCCATGCTGCCAACACTAAAAATCCAAATAACAAAAACATACAAACATCATTTCAGCTAATAATATATTTATCCAAATTGTAGAGAAACTTTTGAGATTTTCTTACTTCCACCATATGATCCACCAAACAAGATTACCGGAGAAGCTTGTGCTGACAAATTTCTTTTCAAATCAGTTATCAAAACAGCAAAATCTGCAAGTGCTTGTTCAGCTGTTAAATGTGCTAAAGTTGAAGCATTCTTATATGCCTCATCTCGACCCCCATACGGCATTGATTCACCATAATATCGATGCTGCAATCAAATAGTCTTATTCAATTACAAAAATCACTCTACTTCAAAGTGAAAATATTTTTGCAACCAATTACTATACATGACCTCCCTTGGATAGAGCGGGTATATTTGAGTCACAGACTCACCCTCATTGGCTATTTTACCCATTTACCTTATTGGGGGGAAACAAACTCGCTGCATTTAGCTTAATCTACGGCTGCACTAGGCATGTATCTTATTGATTCGATAAACGGGTTACAATTACATAAAAGATATATTTATAGACTAAACAATCATGGAAACCATCAGACTCTACATCTTAACGACTAATGATATATGTGCCTAATTTGGTAGGCCTGTATACATGACTAAACTCCTAGTCTCCTACTATTTCAAACCATTGATTTAAAAAGTAATTACTCCTTCCATTGTATAAAAAAAGTAATTACTCCTTAACTACTATGTAATAGTACTCCATCCGTCCCAAAATAAACGACTTGTGTCCAATAATACATGTCACGTTTCTCATTCTATCCTTAACTATTACTGTAATACTTACCAAACCGCATTAACTACACATTCCTAAAACTTTCCTTATATATTATACATCAAAAAACATCTAACACTTACTTCAGGAAAGATGACCATGGCACCGAAACGAGGAGCAATTTCCCAAACAAAACCAGAGTTAGCAGCAAACCATTCGATATCGCCTTCGTTGCCGCAATACATAAATATTGGACCCATTCGAGAAGGACCAACCCAATGATCAGTGTTGATGAGATAACGTTGTTGAAAACTAGGAAGATCATCTTTGAAGCTAAAATGATCTAGAGTCTGTTGAAAATATTTTATATGATAAGTATAGTTTTGTTGTTGGTTTTGATTGCTTTGTGTTTTGAGTTTGCTGAGAAATTGAGGAAGGTGACGAGATTCAGGAGATGATGAAAGAAGAGAGATGATTAAAATGAAGAACAATGATTTTGTCATGATGGAAAATAGAAACAGTCAAGTGGAGTGGCCAAGATTTATGTTTATGTAGTTGTACTGTCACTCTATAGATTTATGGATAAAAAGTTAAAGTAGCTTAAAAGACAATTTTTTTAAAAAGAGAAAATGTCGGAATTATCAAGAGGGTTTTGTTTGTGTATTGAATTAATTAATTAGTAATTTAGTATAGTAGCCGTGCAATGCGTGAGTTAAAATAATTCTTATTGGTAGTATCCGGTGATTTATGATGGTTTTTGTGAATGGATTAATAGTTGAGAAGATAACGTAATTTATTAAATTATTATTTTTAAAAATAAAAATTTATTGAAAAAGTTATTATTATGTGTATTTTAAATTATCAAAAATATATTTTTTTTTTTTTAAGACATGTTTGAGTTTTTTTTTTTGTTTTGAACGGCAAACTAGCCAACTTTTATTCCTAAACTACTTGAATGTCTAAGATGAAACCCAAAATTTTTGAAAATACCTCAAATAACCTCATTCACCCATTTTACAAATGTGAGTAGCGAGATTTGAACCCGAATAAAAATACCCCAACTACCTAAATAGTAGTATGTAATGCGAATTACATTTTTGGATACTCAAAGCTTGGAATCACCACCACACGAAAGTATATACTAAATGCATCCTTCCTTATTAGCCACCTCGATGGGTGGTGGAGGGTTGTTTCCTTTGAATGGGAGTCTTGGGTTCAATTTTTACTTTAAAGATTTTGCTACTCACGGTAATATCAAAGGTATCCTTTGGGGTGGTAACGAGTGTAGCGTGTGAAGCGTGGGTTTGAGATCCGTATTTTGGATGTCACTGTAAATTCTCGAGTCATCTAACAACTAACTCACCTTTAAAACAAATGCATCCTTATTAAATATTGTAAATTGCAACATTATATTTAAGTGAAAAAGTCCCTTTTCTTTCTTTTTATTCGGCTAAATCATTGCATATGGTTTTCTTTTGTGATGACCATCTATGGCATATTTCGGAAACAATATATAAGACCATCCTTTCATTCTTTTTATCATTGTACATTTTGATTACGATTGCGAATATAACTCGGTCTCAGATGATTTAAAACGTGGTACCTATGTTATTTTTTTAACCATAAGTTTTGGTTCAGTAGCATACCTCTTCATATACCCTGCTCTAATTCCAAAGGAAACTCATTTTGAGAAAACCCTTGTCTCCATTTTTAGGAGTATTTTGCTAGATGACAAACTTTGTCCGTATATATACGAATCTAAATTCTAATAAAGTATAATTCTAAATAACCGTGCACAAAAGTCGGGTTTTGCCCGACCCGAACCAAACCCAAACCGGGTTTGACCAAAACTCAAACCGGTTTGAACCCAATTTTTCGACTAAAATACCCTACCCACCCAACCCGATTACAGTCGGGTATGAACTGGATCAGGTTCAAAACGGTGTTCAAAACTGTTTTTTTTTTAAATTGTGTTTTTCTTCATCGTAATTCGATTTTTGGCACATAATTGTTAATAATTCAACACTTGGCACAAATATACCTCCCAATTGGTAATATGTAGTGAATTGACAAAAAATATTCGACATAATTGCTAATAAATGACTTAAAAATGGCTAAAAATGACAAAAAAAAAAAATTCACTAAAACTTAATTGCTAATGCTTCAACATTTGACCCAAGTATATCTCCCAATTGGTAATATTTAATGAATCGACAAAAAATATTCAATGTATCATTATAGATCAAACCAAAAAATGGTTAAAAATTCAAAAAATGCACTTATAAATTCACACTTTTATTATAAATCAAACTTTCAATACATTCAAACACAAATAGTCTTCAAGAAAATACATAGTCTTCATGCAAATAAATAGTCTTCAAATAAAATACATCTTAAACATCTTCAAATAAAATAGTCTTCAAAAGAAATAAAATGTCTTCAAGCAAATAAAATTAGGTCTTCGACATCTTCATTTATCTTCATATGCATCTTCATTCTTCATCTCCTTCGGAGTTAGCCCGCATTGATTCATCAAGTTGGATTTCTTCATCAGAAAGTGAGATTGATGCACCCTCTTGCACTTCTTCATTATGTATGTCTTCTTCAAAGTCTAATTCATCTTCAAGTCTAGATGTGTTTTGTACACGTGGACGACGTCTAAGTGATCTTTCAAGCAAATACACATCTTCAAGGATGTCGGTGTAAGTCTTATTCTTCGTATGGATGATACTCGTCCACTAGTCGAAAAGGCGGATTCCGAAGCTACCGTAGAAGCTTGGGCACTTAGTACATCTCGGGACATGGCGGCTAGCATGGGAAATTGACATTCCCTTGCTTTCCACCAAGCAATATATCAAAATTGACGAATTCATCATATCCCATGTTCACGACAAAATTCGTCCCCGCATACCTCAAAATTCGCTATTACTAGCGTTTGAACCGTCACCCCTAGCTCGTTTAGTGTTTTCTTCCATAACCATATTATATAAGTTTATTTTCGAATCCCAGTTATGTTGTGTAGTAGAAAAAAAGGAACTAGAATTTGAAGAATATGCTCTTGAACCATATTTTTCATTGTAAACAGTAAACAACGATTTAAATTGCTGGTTAAAAATGTCCTTTACACGCATCGTATAATATGGTTCCTCGTCCTACATCCCCAAATCATCAGATTTTTTTTAAAAAGTATTTCCACGCCGCTAACGTTCAATGTGGGGTTCAATGCGGCGACACTAGTAAAAATCGGGGGCATTTCTTTAAAGTATTTTTTCAATTTCTTTTTCATGGCATAAATCATTTTTTTCAAAGAAAGAATCATTCTCAAATTCATATTCCCCCAACTTTAAACAAATCAACCAAATTTGATTAAGTACCAAATGACTAGTGGGATAATAAACACACGACACAAAAGTAGTAACATCTTTAAACACTTGAAGTAAATTGGTTATTTATTCAATAAAATCCCAACCTCCATCATCAAATTTATTAAGTACCCGACCCTTGTCAACTAGGAGATCATGAAACACTTTCAAAGTAGATTTTTAGCATAAAGCACATTCAAACATTTTAAGAGTCGAGTTCCATCTAGTAGAACAATCCAAATTAGGAGCTAAAAAGAGCGAATCCATTTCATGGCACATTCTCATATAAGTTTTATATCTAGCTTTACCCCTACAAAATACTTCTTGTAACATAGTTTTAAAATCGTTTCTTACACCGTTTATCTCGTCAACACTTAAACCACTTTGCACAACTAAGTTTAGAATGTGTGCAACACATCGACCACGATAAAAAATACTGTCACAAGGTGGGTGATAAGTTAGTTTCAATTTTTGAACCGCACTAGTATTATTACTTACGTTATCAAATGATATTGAAAAAACTTTTTGTTCAATTTTAAAGTAAGCCATAACATCTTTCAACATATAAAATAGATTTTGACCCAAGTGAGGATACTAAAAAGTTTTCAAAAGCAATCGTACGCTTCATCATTTGCCAAATACTAGGATCAATCCAATGTGCCGCAACGTAAATGTAAGAATTGGGCAAACCATGAGGAGCCGACCAAACACCCGTTGTTAAATTTATACTAGTACTTAAGTTTTCAAACAATGTTACAAGTTCTTGTTTAGCATTTTTTTCACATTTTCATGGCAAGTGTAGAACGACTTACTTGTCTATAGTGAGGTTGAAGATTTTCTTGAATGACCTTAGTCAATCGCGGGTTGTCGAAGTGGTTGAACGGCAAAGCATCTTGAATCACCAATTTCGCAAACGCTTCACGAGTGCGCTTCGCCGGATATGCAAAAATACTTCCATCTCCACCCAACGACGATTGACCATCTTCCGGAAAGGTTTTTAACGACTCACAATGTTTCTCGAGATGGTTCCTCAACGTTATGTTGGAATCTTTACCCATAAATTTTCCACATTTTTTACACCGAGCCTTAGTGAGTCCATTCGACATCTTACACAAATCGAAATGTTGAAAGAGATCCGCGTTTCTTTTTGTTTTTATTATTGACACCACCGTTGCCGCATTCAAAGATCCAACACCGGTGGATTGCGAATTGGAATTAGTAACAATTTTTTTGAGTGTTTATGATATTTTTAGTAGTTTTTGGAGTGTTTAAGTAAACCAAACTCAACCTACCTATTTATACAACTTTTTGGATGGCAAAATGGTGATTTTTAGCTCAAAAAAGGGTCACTATAAACGGCTCCTAACGATCAGATTTTACTTTTTAACGGTAAAAAAAAACCGGGTTTAAACCCGGTTTCGAGCACCCGATTTTAAACCCGGTCCTAATGGTTATATTTATAATCGGTTTGTACCCGTCGGTTTCTATAAAACCCGAACTGGTTTCTCTAAAACCGGTTTCTTTTCGGCTCCAGTTTCGGGTTTTTGAAACCAGGTTTGCCCAACCCGGTTTTGATGTGCACGGCTAAAATTGTAACGTAAACTTGATTGACTTTGGAATTTGGATTGTGACTTTTTGAGCCATGGCCTTGGGCCTAAGGCCTCTCCCATCCATACCACCAAATTCTCAAATTATCACTGTCACATCAGCGCCACATCATCCCTTTCTCCCATAATTTACCCATAATTT
>JAOEHQ010008007.1:0-17130 GCA_025447715.1 Asclepias incarnata
GTTTAGGATTATATCATTAAAAAAAAAAAGTTAAGTGGTTAAAACAATCATTGTATCAAAGTTAAGTGATTAAAATGTTATTAACCCTAAAAATATGAGGAAAAAGACAATATTATTACACGAGAGAGGAAAAGTGTTCACCAATCACTACAAACTTTCAAAAGTTTTCAATTTAAACGGCAACTATTTTATTTTTATTTCTAAACTACCATGAATATTTAGAATTGAATCTTGGACTTCCGAATATAATGTTTATATTAAAACAAATAATGACACTTTGATAACAATGATATAATGTTTTGCACGAACATAACATATAATAATATTTTTATTAATGCAAATAACGACACTTTGATAACGATAATATAATACCTTACCAACACTTACATTAACCAAAACAATGACACTTTGATAACAGTTATATAATATCTTACCATATGTGAGATAACAACATAACATAAAAGAATAATTTTGTTAATGCAAATAATGACTTTGAAAACAATAGTAAAATGTGTTATTATAAGTCAAATACAAACATAAATAAGGTGAATATAAAGTTTTCATACAAATCATCAATTACCAATATAAGATATAATAATCATCTGCACAATTAATTATATAAAATAAAAAACAAATGAAAGCATAGTATCCGAAATACTTAGGTGTACAGCAAGAAAAACCATAGTCAATTTTTTTAAGAGCATAACCCTAAAAGAAGGCAAAACAGAAAATCTGGAAAAGAAAAAAAAGAAAATCATAAAAAGAGGTTAAAACCCAAAGTTAGGTATAGTTAATTGTACAAAACGAAAAACAAATTAAAAGTAAACATTAATTAAAAGCATGACTAAAAAGGAAAAAGCTAAAACCAAAAATATATATATATATATATAAAATAAAAATCCAAAATCAAAAGCTAAAACTCAAAATTAGATATATTTAATTGTACAAAGTAAAAAACAAATGAAAAGTAAACATTAGTTAACAGCATGATCCAAAAAGAAAAAGCTAAAACAACAAATAAATAAATAAAATGAAGCAGACAGCCTGACGAAAGTTAGTATAATTAAATGTACAAAACAAAACCAAATGAGAAGTAAACATTTTGTAAAAGTATGACCCAAAAAGAATAAGCCTTAAAAAAAAAAACCAAACAGACAGCCTGGTAGGCTGCTCCGCAATAGCCTGCTAGCCAGGCTGATTCACTATTCAATGAAAAGTGGATCGGCTCAGCGAAAGTCGGTGGATGCACGATTCCATAAGCAAGTTTGCAATTGTATATGGGGAATATGAGAGGGTTCATACCCAAAATAATGCTAATATTGTTTGTAAAATAAAACTAAGATTACACTTAAGATCAAAAATTTTAATAATTTCAACGAGATCAGTCAACCCTGCTCTTAAAGCACTAGCTCTGTCCCTGTCTGTATATACATTCCACATATTCGTCACCTCTCTGCTTTTGTATCACAACATATTTGCTTAACAATGTACAATTGCCCTTTTTTTCTAATCAACCCAATATGTTTTTGCATTACTATCTTGAACCTATAAGACCACATTTAAACGTTTCTATAATATATTGATGAGTGGCTCAAAAGCGTGTTGGAAAATACTAATAGGTCTCAAACAATAAAGAAAAGTGGAAATGGTATATTGGTATGCAATGTTAGTGAAGTATGAGATGACTATTCTAAACTACATACTAAGGTATAGAGTGAAATGAATTCACCCTAACCGTAGCAAGTAGCAAGTAATGACCGAGATGTCGGCAAAGAGGTTGGTGAATTGAAAACCTATATGAAATATTTGTTTTGAAAATGTATTTTGTTAAGATCTGAAAAAGGTTTTAAATTTTGATTTTAAACTAAGAAAAGTTAAAATGCAAATCAAATAAATAAACACACAATCAATATCAAACAAAAGTATTTATCTAGGTGTAACTCTCCCATTTCATAATGGCCATGGTTGATTAGATACAACAATACAAAATCGGTTGATCACTTGTAACTCGGGGACATCAACTTTTACTTGAGAAATGACGTGACTCAAACACCTAATTCAATTTGCCTAGACGGTCATCTTTTGACAAAATACTTAGAAACCTAAATCACTAGAAATAATGAAAACAGATATTGCGTTTGCAAGTATTCCTTATCTCCACTAGACCACTTTTTTTATATGAAAAATGACTAAAGAATATTGGATTGAATCACAAGGTGGTTTCCCTTTCATTATCGAACCAATCCTAACAAGTTACAAAATATTTAGACGTTTATCTATCAATATCATTATAACTTATTAGTATAAAAAGTTTTATCCAACTAATGAAGGTCATAGATCCGGAGGTTAATTTCACGTTGATGTTGTGTTGTGGCAATCCTGTTGCTAAGACATGAGTCTTGCTCTTGTCGAATCAAAAAAAGATGGTTAATCTCGATGCTTGCTTAAGAAGTGATTCTGAGGACATAATCCTCTTAAGGGGGAGAGAATCGTAACATCTTAAACATTTTCATTGTTGACTTTGACTTTTTCTGTTAGTCAATCGTCAATTTTTATTGTTTGACACTTTGACCATTAGTTGAATCTTGACATCGTTAGTTGCTTAAATTGCTAAGTGATTAATTGGTAATTAATAGTCCATACATTAAGTGAAAACCATCGATGGACAAATAAATATTTTTGTAGCATCCAAGTCCAACCCACGTTTAAGTTTAAACCCAATAAAATAATATTCCCAAATCTTTGTGATTATGTCTTATTAAGGAGAATATTATAACAATGACAAAATACTACTTTTCATGAACACTTTTACGCCAACTAGAATCATATTCTATAATAGATAATTTCTAAATATTTAAAATTCAAGTTTAAATTAAACATTTTAATTTTAAAAAAAAAAATTCGCAATTTTTGCCAAGATACACAACTTGAGTTGGTAACAGCCGGTTTAAAATTATGGTTAGTAGTGGTATCTAATAGATCATCATATTTCCCGGTGGTTTTTTAAATAAACAATATATTAATTGATAGAGCACACTAAATATAAATAGTGATTAGACGGAAATGTAAGATAGTAACATCTTTGTATTTAAAATTTTGAAAATTAAGACAACAGTCATTTGCTTTGTAAAATAGTATAGAAATAAGGGCATATGATCTGTACTGTGGGCAGTACCCAAGTTGGGTACTGCCGCCCTCACACACCGGGGACTCAATATGTACAATAAATTTCAAGGGATAAATCGAAATTTTTTCCTTCACAAATCTGCATTACGGATCATTTCCCTTATAAATAAATATAAATTAGTTGCATATTAGCCCTCTACACATGAACTATACATACTTTAGGATCTAGATGTACCGTGAAAATAAACTAAAATAAAATAATTCCCACAAAAAAATAACATGACAATAATGGACCATATAATACCATAAAAATCTCAAATTCTTCAAACATTTCTGAAGGAAAATTGAAAAAGAAAAAAACAGGAAAATTGTAAAAAATTTCAAATATTAAGTTTCCCCAAAAGCTCAATAATCACACAACACCATTAACAAAACACTCCCAAACAAGATCAAGGGGATGTAAACAAAACAAGACTATACACCTACCATATTTTTCTCAAACTTTTACTTCACCGTGTAGCAAAACGCTACACTGGAATAATATCGGGATTTGATGAGTCTTCACATCTCAAAACGATCCCATCTAGACTTGCAGGAAGCATACATTTAGTCCACTGGCATCCAGTTGGAATAGGCTCTGGTGGAGGAACGATCATCAACACATTATCGTTTCTTTGTACGACTCCCATCACGCTTACACTGCTGCCCTCTTTAATGTACCTATGTTACAATTTACAACCAAGAAGAATACATTGGGTTCAGCTAGTTTTAAATATGAAAAGTATCGAAATCGTGTAAATAATCAAAGGCCTATATTGATTTTCTAACATGACATCATGCAAAATATTAATTGTTAGGAAACTACAAATTTTCTGCATGTATGCATTGCCGGTCTCCCCTTGCCAACAATTGTCAAAACTCAAAAGCACATGAGTCCAGTAAACGGGAACCTTAATGGGATTGATTATCCGGACACTATAAATTTAGATTTTAAAGATTGTGAGTGTGTGCTAGGGCCAGAGGAAAAAGAGAATTTACAGTGAAGGTTAAAAAAGATGTCAAGTTGCATACCCTTCTTTAAGTCGCATTACACGATCGTCACCAGAAAGATTTCTCTCGGCCAACCATCTAATGAATTGTGGGGACATGTCTTTGTTGGACTGATCAATGTCAATAACAGCAGATTCCTCGACATATGGAGTTACCCGTGCACCATAACCAGTCTTGACTAATGCCCGCAGACCAGACTGGAAATCAGATATATAGAAATCCACAACATGCCTCTGCAAATATTTACAAAAGAAAGAATATACAAAACTTATGATAGAAGATCTTTTATAGATATAAGTTCATATCTAATCTCTTATATTAAAACAAAGAAATTTAACTATTTTCCTAGGAAAGTATGTGCGTATAGAATCAAGTAAATGCTTGTTTGGCTCACCTCCGTGGATCGGAGACCCCAAGTGAAACGGCGATGTGTGGGGTTGGCAGCTTTTGAATCCCAGCCTCGATATTCATATAAACTTGTGGATGTATAAACACATCTGGGAACCCTTTGAAATGATGACTCCAAAGGTACATTTCCACAAGTCACAACCTGCAAGAAAATAAGATTTTCATCGACCAGCAAAAAGCATCTTAATGATGGTGGACAAGTGTAGTTCAAGGATAGAAAAATATAGGACAAATCACGAAAACTTATTAAACTTGTGCATAGATTTAATAAGATGCTGTATATTGACGGAAGGGTCTTGAATCTCATGGTTCAAATTGGTTGTGATATAAACAAAGGTAATAATACTATTAGAGGCCCGGTTCCCATTCTAATTCGTTGGAAAATGTACTTACAATTAGAACTTAGAACCTATCAGTATCTATATCTATATCAATTGCAATGCAATACACAAAACTAAAGTAGGCCAGAAAGACAAAATCAGCAAAGATAAAGAAACCGTGTTTATGATATGAGGTTAAGAGAACTGGAATGGATTAAATTACAGCTTTCTTTTGTTATAAAAAAAAATAAGGACCGAATGAAAATGTATTAAGATCTCCAAAAGAGGAAGAAAACTATTCTGAAACGTGAATATTAGATCATGTTTACTGAACATTCTTTGAGTTAAGGCACACTTTAAAGTTTAACCTCTCATTTCTCTTGTTTCGTTTTGATAAAAGTTCTCTTGATTGGTACAAGTCTATGATCCTAAAGTAACTTCAATTTAACATGCCTTAAAAATATATGTTTTGTTGATCTGTTACCCTCTCCCTTTATCTAGTATCACCCAAAATCTTTTCTTTTAATGGTCTATCACCCTCAAGATTTTCTATTTATTCACTTATTTCTCTATCTTGTACAAGTATATGTAAGCCATCTATAGCCTTCAATAAAAGGTGCCGTAAAAACATATGTTATCTATTTAGGATATGATGCATGAATGGGTCAACAGGATGAAGATAGAGAAATCAACCACAGAAAACATAAGAATAGATGGTGATTTATAAGTGACAACGGTATTTCATGACAAAAACACAAACCCCATTGCGTTTGGTAGACTCATCAAACCTTAAGAGATATGCATAGTTGCTTCATTATCACAACATATCAGTCTATTAAGAGTCATTTACCGACCCAGTTTTACTTTTTTTCAAGTGCTCTCAGTCTCTCACCAACTAAGGACACACAAAACACCATAGTTCTTCATTATGTATGCCTTCTTTATTACCACAAAGTTCTTTGTCTAGACAACCTTCTTTACGTGACGTTTCAAAGTTCACAAATCTTTTTGAATTGCAGAAAAATACACTTCAAGGAGATGAGTGAATACATGTTTTTCATTAGATGCTTACACGCGTATTTAAATATAGTGACAAAATAAGTGAGAAAAAATAGATTTGGTTGACATCTATTACTCCTTTCACATGCTTGTTTTCAACATCGTTTCACTTTCAGCGACCTTATTATTGTCTAGTTATAGAAGCTTCTTATAATCACAAAAAAATTTCTTCTGCTTTAAGGCTAACCAAATTATGTTGTAAATCTGTTCTTTATTTTCTTATATTTGTTAGGAAATGTAAGCTGAATTGCAACTCGATGCAAAAGAAATTGGTAATATAACAAATATCAATCAACTTATATAACCCGCTGCTAGTATGGTTATTTCGTTCATTTTTATACATCACAAAAATACTTCTTTTTTTGGATATAAAACCAAAAAAATAACTTGCTTGAACATAATTTACTATACTTAGCTAACTTTATAATGAGACTACCTAATTTTCAAGATTTCCTAACTTCATGGTATATATCTAACTTTGGAAACAAACATGTTTAGAAATAGTAACATACAGGGGATGGTTGTGGATGGTAGGACGACGGTATCGAGAAACCTAGCAATAGCATGATACAAGGCATTCTTAGAAGTCTGCATGTCCTATCAATCACTTAGGAATCAATAAGGGCAAAGTGAGAAAACTAGCTAAACATAATGTAACCCTGGCAAAACCCTGGAGATAAACACAAAAAAACAGCCTAGATGTGTAACATTTTTCGCATTGAGCAACTACAAAAATAGTTGAAGAAAATAGTTTCTTATCATCTTTGTTTATGTAACCTATCTAAGTTTCATATGGATCATATCATGCACTTTGTATGACAAGTTTTCTGCTATGTAAGTGCCGGGGTTCTAGATTATTATAGATAAGATATTTGAGTAATAGAAAACAACAAACACAGAAGATACTTGTGCATATAATATCGGCATAAATGATTGTGTATTTTTTTACTTACCCCAGAAACCTTGACAAACTGGCCATCTTTTGCAGTTCTAAGCTCAGCGTCAGGGTATTTATGGATGAACTTAATGACGGCATTTCTACCCCAATATGCATTCCATGAGAAAGCTAAGGTCACGATGGCAAAAAGAACAACAACAACAGCGAGAAGAATGGGATTCCCAACGGCTGCAAATATGAAAATGGCAGCAATAAACCCCATTACAAACAACAGAACTATGGACCAAAAAACTATCTTCGGGAAGCTCCTGAAGAACGAATGCGTACTTTCCTGGCTCAGATGAGTAACTGCTTGGTTTTTAACCATTGAAGTGCTGCGTGATTTGATTGACCCTGAAGAGTCTAATGGACCAGATGATTTTCGAGGTGCACCAGATGAGTTAAGAGGTCCAGACAAAATAGGCCCTGATGTAAGGAGACCTGTGGCAGGGAGAGCCGGTGGGAGAGGTCCAGAATTTTGTCGGGAAGCAGAAGTTAACCCTCCACCTTGAGGTCCAGACGTCTTTCTTATTGGTTCTCCGTGTTTATTTAATGGACCCGAACTGGTCTTTTTCATTGAAGCTGATCCGGGAACACTTCCAGATAAAGAACCCACCCGGTTCATGGAGTGTGATGATATTTGGCCCGAGTGACCGGTACTGCCACCACCGATCGACCCTGTTCTTAACGGACCACTAGTTAGCTGTCCAGATTTTCGTGACCTATTGGCATTATGATCCACATTTAACATTTTTCCTAGTTCACCAGACTTTTTTATGTCACCGCCGGTATAAGGCACTGCAGTAGAGGACATTGTTGGAGGTTTTTCTTTTGGCGGCTCCGGCCGCCCTGATACGTACAAACCATTGTTCAACTGATGAGATGGAAACCGAGAACTCATTTCTGAAGATATTGGATAACAAAAACAGGTTGATATTTAACTACTAAAAGAATCGTGCTCATCAACTCCAAACGATAGTTTCTAGGTATGATCAAACCTACACAACAATAAATCAAAGACTTATAGTCATAACCAACTCACACAAACACTATAAAACTAATATCCATCAACCCCTTAAATCGGCATACAAAGTACTACATTACATTAGTACGATTTCACTATATACATTTATCGAAAATTAAACCACAAATCATCTCATAAAATAGATCAAAAAAACAACATAAAAAAATGCACAACTACTTATGATTCTTAATAATGATTCTTTTATTTTTAAATGAAAATAATTTGAGATCAGAAAGCTTACTACAGAAAAAAGTAAAATTCTCACCTAATTAGGTAAATCAAGATCTAATTTGCAACAAAAAGCAAAAATAATTACTACAAAATCAGAATTAATCTATACAAAAATATAGATTTTTCACATTTTACAAATGCAGTCACTAACATTTCATAGATCCAAAAAAATTATCACATTTTACCCAATATTTTCACTGTAGAGATCCAAGTTGTATCTACCCAGAAAAAAATATATGTATATATGTATATATATAAAGTACATTACTTTAAAATGAAAAAAAAATCTTAAAAAAATTACAGCAAGTGGGTATTGTTCAACATTGAAATCAAAGTACAAATATAGAAAAAAAGAAAGATTTTACAGAAGCAAAAAGTGAATGTAGGATTATTCTTGAAAAATGTATGAATAATAATCAAGGGAAGTGAAAAAAGATGGTATCTTTTTGCATACCTGGAGTAACCAAGTGTAAACATGGTTGATCATGAAAGAGATAGAGTGTGTGTGTGTGTATGTATGTGTATGTGTGTATATGTATGTATATATGTGTGAGTGTGAGAGATATATATATTAAAAGAGAGTAAAAAGTAATATAAAATGAGGGGTTTGGTTGTTTGGAAGGGCAACCAAAACGAAAGCTGCACACTACTTAACTAGTAGTGGTTTTGTTGGATGTACTTGTTCTTTAATTTGATGACCTGACCTTGACTTTTCTTAACTTTGCTTCTTACTACCTTCATGTATGAATGGTTTACAAATAGAAACCTTAAGAATTATAAGTTTATAGTTTATACCAATGTTAGCAACTTAGCATAATAAGTTTATACTAACTAGGAGGTTTGCAAGCCCCGCGTTGCGAGGCCGTAATTATCGTTTTTGTGCGTTTTCTTCGTTATAGACAATAACTCCCCATTTATATGATTCTTTGGTTTTTATTTATTTAATTTAATGTATATGTGAAGTTCAATTTTTCCCACAACAGGACAATGACACTGTTCACATCTTTCGTTGGCAAATCGTGTCTTAACAGGTTCGGAGCGTACGAATAACACAAGTTTCAAACATGAAAAATGACTCGTTAGCAGTTATATGTTTAATGTATCAAAAAAGTTAAATAATGAATCCTCTACTACTGAAAACAATTATTTTAAAAAAAAATAAAAAATTGCATAATACATTTTTTCCTTTAACGGGTCTTAACATGTATCCAATTTGTCAGCTCTATTCATTAATAAAGATAATAGTAATAATGTTAGTATAATGTAATGTAATGCGGCGATGATAAATAGTTTTTAACGGTTTTACATATTATTTTTGTTTTTGTCAATTTTTAATGATATATTTTTGACGGCCAGTGTTAATGTTGACTAGGATAGTGGCATCGAACAATGGTGATGTAAAAAGATGTCTAAAATTTTTTTGTGAAAATGACGAACGATATGTTTTAGCCATATACAACCAATATACATATTGTTTAACAGGTTTTTAAATTAAATAAATTAAAAAATATATATATATAAACCCCATTTTTCAAAAAATTAAAGGATCTCAACAGTAGTTAAATTATTAATCAAAAACAAACTGCACTATTTTGACTAGGGTCTGTCTAGGGGTGAGGAATTATACTGGAAACCCGACCAACCTGACCAAAATTGGCTCGAGACCGAACTAGGCCAAATCACTTTGGTCCTCGGTCACGGTTTTTTTTTTCTTCCAATTTTTAGTCTTAACTGACTTTGTAAAAACCTAGCCATATACTTTCCACACAAAGAAAAAAAATGCCATAAATGAACCATATGATACCACAAAATTCTCAGGATTTGTTAAACATTACATTACTCAGAAAAAAGGAAAGAAACAAAAAACCAATAAAATTTGTTAACTCCTTTGAATGTATAAAGTCCCACCCAAAAGCTACATAATCACACAACACCATTAAGAAACCACTCCCAAACAAGATAATGGGATGTAACAAAACCAAACTATACACCTAACATCTTTTACTTAAAAAGTTAACTTTACCGAGTTGCAAAACGCCTAGACTGGAATAACATCTTGATTTGATGAGTCTTCACATCTTAAAATGATGCCATCTAGGCTTGCAGGAAGCATACATCTAGTCCACTGGCATCCGGTGGGAACTGGCTCTGGTGGAGGAACGATCATCAACACATTATCGTTTCTTTGGACAACTCCCATCACGCTAACGCTACTACCCTCTTTGATGTACCTATTTTTCAGTTTACAAGCAAACAAAAAATAAGAGCTAGAAAAAGATTTCAAGTAGATCAATAGTGTTATTTTTCAAGATGAGAAATTAGAGGTGGGTAAAATGGGTGGGCAGGGTCGGTAACAAGTCATTTGATAGCTGTCGAAACAGGTTGGGTTTACCCAAAACACACTTTGTCGGGAATTTTTACTCTTATTTATACATACTTACTATTTCAGGTATCATTACACAGATTGTGTTATTTCAATAGTAACTCCTATGGTTGTGTTGTTTGTGATTATCGTAGATTATCGTGTTCTCTATATATTTATTTACCATATTTTAGAAAGGATCCGAAGGGAAAGTATTGCTTAATTATCTCTCCATAACTTTCTTCCCAAATGGGAGAAGATTTTGGCAAAAGGATTCAGATGGCTCTATAAACTTTTTTTAATGACAAAATGACCCCTTTTCTTGTATCCTAACTTTTTCACCGCATGACTACACAGGAGTGAAATTGTAAAAATGTAGAATCATTAGCTCTCAAACTGAAATACACAAATAAAATAAGTACATAAAAGTTTCTTTTCAATTTCCAGGTGAAGAACATGCAAACACAATATAACAAATACAGAAATAAGAGGTAAAGTTACATACCCTTCTTTGAGTCGCATTACACGATCATCACTAGATAGATTTCTCTCGGCCAACCATCTTGTGAACTGTGGGGACATATCTTTGTTAGCCTGGTCGATATCGATAATAGCAGATTCCTCAACATATGGAGTCACACGGGCACCATAACCAGTCTTTACTAAAGCCCTCAACCCAGATTGGAAATCAGATACATAGAAATCCGTAACATGCCTCTACAAATATTTACAAAAGATTATACAAAATATATGATCAAAGATCTTCTAAATATATCAGTTGACTTTAATCTCTCTTATTTAAAAACCTCAAAATTTGATTAAGTTTATCACCTCCATGGAACGGAGACCCCAGGTGAAACGACGATGTGTGGGGTTGGCAGCCTTTGAATCCCAGCCTCGGTATTCATATAAACTTGTGGATGTATAAACACATCTGGGAACCCTTTGGAATGATGACTCTAAAGGTACATTACCGCAAGTAACAACCTTCAAAACATCAAGATTTTCTATAAACATTTTTGTGATACTTGAAAAGATGTATTTTAAGAAGACAAAAATATAGGAGGAATAATTTATTAAATCTACATATAATGTGACTACGATGTAGTATATTAACCGAAGGAAATTGCAGTAAATTAAAAATAAAGTAAATATATATTTTTTGAGATAGGGTTGAAAAGCCAATTAGAATACACTAAACTACAGATTTCTTTTGATTAACTTGCAGTTAATATGCACTATTTTATTTGATATAATAAAAATAAGAGAAGAATGAACAAAAGTACATTATAGTATTTGATTGCCATGAAAGCAGAAGAAAAATATTGTCAACTTAGGAAATTAATTGAGTGAAACAAGAATAAGAGTTTAGACAATATACCCTCACCAAATGTCCCATCAAAACTAAAAAACCAAAATATGTTCTAATGGGCTATCACCCTCAAATTTTCTATGTTCATACACTTACTCGTATGTCTCTATCTTGTACAGGTTAAGTGTAAGAGATCTACAGCCTTCAATAAAAGGTACCGTAAAAAATGTACATATTGTACTAATGATTTGGTGCATGAAGTCGGCCAGTGGGTTGAAGATAGAAATATCCTTATGACAATAAAAACTAAGAATAGAAGATGAATCATAACAAGCGAAAACAGTATTTTAATGAGCAAAATCACAAACTCCTATTTTGGTATGCTCATGAAATATCAAACATGTAGAAATATGCATAGTTGCTTCATTATTACAACACATATCCATCAAACCAGATGATGAATCACATAACTGTTGTAACAAACTCCATTCCGAAAAAAAATAACAATTAACAATACTGCTAGATTTGTTAGTATTATAATCTATGAAGAGTCATTTACTAACTCAATGCTACATTTTTTAAGTGCATAACCATCAACCACTAAGGGCAGACAACACAACTAGTCTATGCCAAGTTAGATTATGCATGAAATTGAGAAAAAAAAGTTACTGAAAAAAAAATGAAATCTTGAAGATCGTTCTTGGTTATGCCTTCTTTATTTTCATAAGTCTGTTGTCTAAACAACATATTTTACACGATATGTCAAAGTTTACAAATATTTACGATATGAAGAAAAAAGTGTGTCAAGAAGAAGAGTGAAGACATGTTTCACAAAAAGATTTGGTTGACATCTACAAGCTTGTTAATTTCATCAACATTTCACTCTCAGTTACCCTTATTATGTCTAGTTATAGAAACTTTTTATAATCACAAGAAATCTTATTCCATTTTAAGGCTAACCAAATTATGTGATGAATGTGTCCTTTATATTCTTATATTTGTTAAGAAATGTATGCAGAATTGCAATTCGATGCAAAAAATATTGGTAATATATCAAAACTTAATCAGCTTAGTAATCACCGATACCAGTATGATTATCTCATGTATTTATATATATACTTAAACAGTTAACAAAATATGAATACTTTCTAATGGAAATAATTTTTAAATACAAAAATACGTTGCTTGAACTTGATTTAATACTTGGCTTATTTTTATAACGAGGCTACCTAATTATCAAGATTTCCTAACATTCATGGTATATCTAACATTGGAGACGAATATTATTAGAAATAGTAACATACTACAATCAAGTCACATTAGTCATAAAACAATATTGTGGGGACAGTTGTCACGTTCACAATGGTGGGAAAATGGTATCGGGAAATCTAAGTTTGGTAATCATAGCGTGATAGAAAAGAAAAACATAAGGAAACCCTGGAGATAAACACATAAGAAAACAGCATAGATGTTTTATATCTGTAGCATGTTTCTCATTGGGACACTAAAAATTAGTTAACGAGAAAACGGTTTCTAGTCGCCTTTGTTTACGTGACATATGGATCCTATCATGCAATTTGTATAACAAGTTTTCTGCTTTGTAAGCGCCAATGTTCTAGACTATTAAAGATAAGATATTTTCATTACATAAAGTAACAACTTACATGGAACATACCCAATCCCATGCATATAAGACATCCATATAATATGTTCGTGTGACTTACCCCAGAAATCTTGACGAACTGGCCATCTTTTGCAGTTCTAAGCTCGGCATCAGGGTACTCGGAGATGAACTTAATGACAGCTTTTTTACCCTGAGACATGTTCCAAGAGAAAGCCAGACTCACAATAGCAAAAAGTGTGACAACAACAATGAGAAGAACGGGATTCCCAACGGATGCAAGTATAAAAATTGCAGCTATAAGCCCCATCACAAAAAGCAGAACTATGGACCAAAAAACTATCTTCGGGAAGCTCCTGAAGAACGAATATGAACCATCTTGGCTCAAATGAGTAACAGCTTGGTTTTTCACCATTGAAGTGGCACGTGATTTGCTTGACCTGGAAGAGTCCAATGGACCTGATGACTTCCGGGGTGCGCCCGATGAGTTAAGTGGTCCAGACAAAACAGGACCGGATGTTATTAGACCCGTCGCAGGGAGAACCGGAGGGAGAGGACCAGAATTATGTCGGGAACCAGACGTCAACCCTCCACCTTGAGACCCAGATGACTTTCTTATAGGTTCTCCATGTTTGTTTAAAGGACCAGAACTAGTCTTTTTCATTGACGCTGATCCTGGAACACTCCCCGACAAAGAACTCACTCGGTTCATGGAGTTTGATGATAATTGGCCCGAGTGACCGGTACTGCCACCACCGATAGATCCTGATCTTAAAGGACCACTGGTTAGCTGTCCAGATTTTCTTGGTCCTTCAAACATCTTTCCTAGTTCGCCAGACTTTTTTATGTCACCGCCGGTGTAAGGTACAGCGGTAGAGGACATTGTCGGAGCCTTTTCTTTCGGCGGCTCTGGACGGCCTGACACATATAAACCATTGTTCAACTGATGAGATGGGATGCGAGAACTCATTGGTGAAGATCTTGGGTAACAAACGCAGTTTGAAATTTGAGAGCAGCCAATTTCTAGGTATGATCAAACCTACACAATAATACTACATCATAAGCATTGTAAAATCAAGACGAGAAAACATTCACAACAAAACCTCTAGATCTCCAATCAAGATTTAGGAGGTGCTTGGATGTGCGTTTTTAAAACTAATTATTGTGACTTCAAAAATCAACTAATCAGTAGGAAAGACCCATAAGTTTGATCCCTACTCCAATCTAGAGACTAAAGTCCCCTACTGAAGATAGTGAGCAGCGAAATGAGAAACACTTACAGTTTTTCATTTAACCAAATTCAATTATTTTGACCTTAAATGCCAAAACACTCAAAACTGGATATTGCAACTTCAGATTGCGATACAGTAAAATGCACATACAAACATTGTCACCTTTTTATCGGCTAAAAACGAGTATAGTAAGTTCTAAAAACAATAGAAACACATGACCCTTTTATCAATTGCTTAAATCTAGGGGTTTTTATCTAAGTATCTAACTTTACATTTTTTTAACCTATATAATCGAAAAAATCATGATCAGTTTACCCAAACAACCCCTAAATCATCATACAAAGTACTACATTACTTTCATGGCATTTTACTTAATAGATTCAAAAAACAAAAGAAAAAAGCCAAACCAATCTCATAAAATGCAAACAAATAAATCCAAGTCTTTTTAAGAAAAATAATTCACATACATTTTTTGCATTTAATGAGACTTAAACCCGGAACCTTTTGGTTAGTGAGCTACCTCGATACTGCTATACTAAAGTCATGGTGGCAAATACATACAACGTCTTAAAAATGAAACTATTTTACAAAAAAACTAGAATAACGCGAGATCAGAATCTTTTATAATTGTTGTGAACTAATTTAGCTAAAAAGGCAAGACTTTCACCAAATTAAGTAAATCAAGATCCAATTTGCAGCAAAACAAAATTTACAACCAAACCAATAAAATTTCACTATATGAAGATAGATTTCACATTTTTAAATGCAATTAGTAACATTACATGGATCCAAATCAAGTCCACTGTAGAGATCAAAGATATAAACAAATCTTATATATACATATACATACATACAGCAATATATACATACATAATTTTAATTTTAAAAAAAAAACATAAATTACAACAAATTAAGCCTCAAAATCATATTTTGAAAACTGGGTACTCTTCCAAATTTGAAATCAAAAATACCCATATAAAAAAGTAATTAAATTTACCAAAAGAAAAGATGAATGTAGCATGATAAGTAAATAAAAAAAGGCCTAAAAAACTTGTTGAAGAAGAGCAAGAATCAATCAAGGGGTGGACATGTATAGTATCTTTTTTGCATACCTGGAGTGACAAAATGTAAACATGGTCGATGATCATGACAGACAGAAATATAAGTGTTTGTGTGTGTGTATGTGTGTGTGAGAGAGAGAGAAGATAAAATAAGGGTTTGTTTGTTTGCAAAGGCAGTCAGAAGGAAAGTGCACTCTACTACTGTTATATACATGACTTTTACGATCCTTGCTTTTACAAGATTGATACTTATAACCCTTGGGAAAGTTTTGGCCGAATTTAGAACTTTTTAAAATTAAAAAAAAAAAACTTTCAAATGCCATTAAAATAAGGGGATAACATATATGTTTTCAGCAGCATGTTCATACATGTTTTTCCCCTAATAATCTTAAATTTTTTTTAAACATTTAGCTATGTGATTGAAATCAATGTGAGAAAGAGATAGAAGCATATATGTTATCCCCTTAAAATAAAACTCTAGCAAAGAGCTAGAAGATACAGATGATCAAAAGTTAAAACTATACCATTTTGTCCAATCTATATTATACATATGTGGATTTTATATATATATTTATATATTTTTATGACGACACTTGTTAACCAAAGTCAAAATTTATTTTCTAACGTATTTGGTGGAAGCACTCATCTCCCGCCCCCCTCTTTTCAATCCACAATTCGCAACATATAGGTTGTTCGGGTTGTTAGAACTAAGGATATAAACAATCCAAGTCGATCTGAGTACCAATAAATTTAGGTTCGACTCGTTTAACTATTATTCGACTTGAACTCAAATAACTTTTACACTTTGAGTTAGGCTTGCAGAGAAATCTGGTACAACAACAATCCATGTTCTTGAACAGTCTCCTTCAAACATGTGATTCACCTTAGGTTGGACACTTCATGCTTAAACCTCCGTCTATGATCGACTTGCTTTCTCGGTATCGTGAGTCTAAACTAAACCCTAAAAAATAGAATTTGAGTCCAACGCTTTTACATTTGTTCGAGCTCAAATTCAATACTTGTTTGATAACAATAAGATGAATTAAAACTTTAATTTAATTTTCTCTTTTACAAAATCAAACCTGATATGTCTTTTTTTTCTCGAACCCAATCTCAAATAACCTTGTTTATGATATTCAAAATAGTTAATGCTAATTAATAGGCATCAATTTGTTAAGACATTTTATAGTTGAAAGTTTATCTTGTTGTATGCTTAGGAATTTATATTTTTAATGCACTTACTACATGTAATATATTTAACCGCTTGGTCATAGATCAATTGGCTACCTGTCACTTCTTATGTGGGTCCTTTGAGGGGGAGCCTAACAAAAAATTGGCGCGGTTTCTATCCTCGTCTCAGACCGGATTTAATCGACTCCATGTGGTA
>JAOEHQ010008018.1:0-17129 GCA_025447715.1 Asclepias incarnata
TGTATAAGAGACAGCTTACAATCATGACCCTTTTAAGGTGCTATTGTTTACATGTTTTATAATATAGAATGAATAGAATGAATATTCTTCCTGACATATTACGGCTTTTGTCATGTGACCACAACGATACCTAATTCCACACGAACGCATAGTGTGGGGAGAAATAATGTAACTGTTGTAGAGTAATATGATACACTTCATGAATCAATAGTACCGGATGTATGACAATCTCAAAATGGCTTTTCAATTCAGTTATATACCTTTTCTTTTTTCCAGCCTCATAATCTATATAAAGTAAAGGCGTCAAGCTAAAATAGTATCCGCAACAATGATGCAGATCGAACTGCAGTGCATACGCATTTGATTTCACTAAAAGACCGACACTGAGGATTCATTATGCAAATTATCCATATCTGTAAAGTGAATGTTATAATGCATTTGATTTCTTTACTGTTTGGGGTCAGTCTTGCCCCTCGAAACAAATTGGTCACGTTCCGCCAATGAAGAGAACATAGTGCTTCCGCAATGCGACCGAATAACAAGTGCCTATAAATTTTATTGTTTTTTTAATCGGCAGTTGAAATATATTAAGAAACTAAGCAAGCAGCTAGTGAGGGTAAAATAAGAGATTGTACAATGAGGCATAAAGCCATAGAATGTCCCACACTTAATAATATCCTAATTCTAAGCAAATATATAAACTTTTTAAAAAAAATTTATATATTGGAAGATATAGATATAGATATAGAATATATATACATACCTCCATCTCCCCCTTCAGAAGCCGTCACCACCACCGTGAATGCAAATGACGACGGAGACACGGCGGATCTCCGGTATGCTTCCTGCAAACGAACAGCAACACATGGGGAAATGGTGGTGTCTGTAAAACACTTTCATGTCAAGTGTTTAGGAAATAATGGTCATCAAGAAGAAGAAATTGAGTGGAGGGTGTTCGATGAAATGCCGCAGTAAGAAAAATTGCAAATCGTAGGTCAAATGTGTTATTTTTGTTAGTTTATTAAATTAATTTAATTTTTTTATTTTATTATTTATCGTTTTTAAATATGAATGAAATTGTGTTATTATTAATTTAAATGTACTGTTTTTTTAATTAAATAAAGATGGGATCTAAATAATTAAATATTGAGTGATAGGTTATTAGAAAATGAGAAAGTGTTGGTGGTGAGAAGGTGGATATGGCAGTACTTTTTGAAGGTGTTGGAGTGAAGGTTTACGGATGATCTAATGCCGCGCGACTTAATTCTTTGTAAAAATAAAAATAAATTTACAATGAAGATCGTCAAAAAATCAATTTTATTGGACCGACCGGTACGACTGATGGCCGGATCGGTATTTTTGTGAAGGCCAGTTCAACTAAGGAGGTTTCTTAGCTGGAAATGAACCAGATCAAACCAGACCAACCCGAGTGAATTGAATTGGGTTCGAACTGGTCAAAGTTAGGTAAATCCTTTTCTGCCTTTTTGTTTTAATTTTTGGTAACTATTAGATAAAAGTAACAAAACCTTATTTGAATGTTTTTAACTTTTGCAGCAATGGTTTTAAAACTTGTTTAACTTTTGAATAATTAAATTAGAATATGATTATTTTTAGATTATGTTGTGTCAAGTTAGAATTAGTTTGGTCTTACTAGGTTAATGTATATTTCCTTTGGTATCTAGTTTGATCCCGGTTCCACCGATCCTACCGATAAATATTGATTGACCGATTTAATGACCGGTACGATTTTCAAAACGTTGCAAAAAAAACTTCACTTAAAGAAAAACCTTATTTCAGAAACATTTTGTCATACAAATAAGATACGTCTCCTTTTGAATTATTAATAAGATTTAATAGTTTAGATTTAATCCTTTTGATTTCACTGGAACCTTGATCTCTTTGTAACAAATATATGGTCCAAATTTGATGTTTTAGTTGGAAATAGATTTTTTGAACATATAAGTTGTTACTTTACTTGGCATCTCTTCTCCGTGGTTTTGTATTATAGAGCATGCAGTAATTAGTGTGGTATTGATATGAAATTTTTTGTATAATGGTATTGTGTAATCATTATGTCTAGCGGGATTAGTTTTAGGTCTCTCACGACGGTTTGTCACCACCCTTTTCTTGAGCTCGTCACCGGAGGACACCATTTGCACACTCTCTTCTTGAGGGCGCCCTTGAAACTCTTCACCGTTGAGAAGAAGCTAGGACTAAGGGAGAGGGGATTGGTGGGCCCCATTAGACCCTTTAACCAATTTAAAAAAAAAATTATGTTTTTTTGTTTAATTGTTAAAAATAAAATAATGAAAAAGAATCAAGAAATATGTGTTGTTGGCAGTAGTGTGTCATGGAGTGTGTTATAAAGAAGAGGTGATATGACGCTGATGTAGTGACGACGAAGAAGTGAGGAAGAGGTCATTGTTGGAAGATGTCTCACATCTTTTGTCTTTCATAACTTGTCAACCCTCCTTCAAGTTGACTTTTTATATGTTTGTAGATTTTATTTCCTCCAACAGATAAAGCAAACATATTAATGTATCCAACTTGCTTTTGAATCAAGTCATCCACACACACACACATCCCCAATTTGGCAATCTTGTCATTGCATAATTTGCATGAAAACTAAATATATAGGCTAGGATGTCAGCTTCTATGTTGGTTGTGATTGCATTATTAGTGGTTACTGACCTCGTATTTGCACAGCCGAAAAACAACAATACCAGTACCGATACTGACACGCCCATTAGATTTTATTGTGGAAGCAATGATGCAATGTCTGCAACAACTTTTTCCAGGAACCTTAACTCTACGTTTTCTCAACTCAGAAGCCAATTGTCAAACATTGGTGTATATTATGCTAGAGCCCAGAACTTGGAAGACGGGGACGGTGTATATGGAGTTGCACAGTGCCGGAACTACCTCTTGGCAGACCAGTGTTTAGCTTGCTTTGATGTCGCTGTATCTGCGGTTAAACCTTGTGGTTCTGCAAATGGTGCAAATGTTTTTCTAGATAACTGCTTCCTCAGGTAAGCATTTGTTTTTCATGTATTTGTTTATATTTGTTTATTAGTTATGTCGAATAATACTATGTGTAAAATTTTATTAAATAACAAGGTCAAAACGGCACAACTCACAAGTTGCATGTGTATATCAATTAATATGTTTGAATTCAAATAACAAAGCTGCGTCATTGGTCAACAATAAACAGATGTATTCAAATTAATTTGTCAAACCAACGAGGATATTATGCCGATGCCGCGGGTATATATATTTTTTTTAATGACAATTGATTGCAATATAATGTTTATAATAAAGCAAACAACGACACTTTGATTGATAATATATTGTCATATACAAATATAACATATTATAATATGTTTATTAATGCAAATAAAAATGATACTTTGATAACAGTTATATAATATTTTATTGTATGTGAGATAACAACATAACATATAAATAATAGTTTGTTAATGCAAATAACGACTATAAAAAGAATGATGGAATGTGTTATTATAAGTCAAATAGCAACATAGCATATAACAATTATACGGATAATAATAATGTCAAATTAAATAAAGTGAATTAACAACACAAAATGTAATTATAGTCTTATTAATGAAAACGACGACATTTCAATAACAGCGACGACACTTCAATAACATTAATAAAACGAAGTTGTCAGCTACCAAAAATCATATACTAATATAAAATTTTCATACAAATTGTCGTATAAAAATATATGATATAATAATCACCTGCACAATTAATTGTAGGAAGCAAAAAACAAACGAAAGTATAGTATCCAAAATAATTAGCTGTAAAAATTTTTTTTTTCGCTAATTATACAAAGTAAAAAATAAATGAAAAATAAGCATTATATAAAAAGCATGACCCTAAAAATAAAATAATTATATATCTAAACAATATTTATATTTTACCAATTTAAGAACTAAAAGTGTAATTTATCCTTTTATATATCACTATTACTATACTATTTTAAATAATCAAATATAGAAAAGCAAGTTGTATAGGATTGACGAAAACACAACCACGTGCATTAAGTCAACACAAATGTTTAAAATTCAAATAGTAACTGTGAATTTATAGCTAAAGAAAACACCAGGGCGGGGATCGAACGTATGACCTTTTGTTTAATGGGCATCATATTTTATCACTCCAACCAACATACAAGTAATCAGTTTGGAATTGTACATGTATAATATATTATAAAACATGGAGATATGAAACCCTCTAGAAAATACATAAAATGTCAACTCAATGTTTATGGTCTTTTCTGGTAGACCCAACAAGTTATATTTTTGAAAAATTTATTCAATTATCTAACTCGAATGATTAATTTGTAACATAAGGTATATCAATTTGCAGCAAGTAAATTGGTTGTTGATCAAATAATGTTATTAATAATAGTTCAACTAAATAAGATGTTGAATGGCAATGATGTAACACATTACACATATAGGTATGAAAAACCCGAGTGTGACTGGTATTACTATCTTTGTTGAAGTATGATTAGTGAGGGGTTTATCTAACTTAACCACCGTATGCTCTTACTAATTTTTATTTTTTGGGGGATCGATGGTACTGTCTAAGGGTTGGTTGCTCTTATTATATTAATCTTTATTTATATATATATAGATAGATAGATTGTGTTGTCGTATTAGTTATTCTTTATGAATTTTTACTCCAGCTGAGGTGGTAAATTTTGCGGGTTAAGTGAGTTTGGTTGGGTAAATACTAATCAATTACATTCGACCACAAAACAAATTATCTGATTGGGTTGATCATCGTTAATAATTTTTTTTTTTATTATAGATCTTTCTTGTTTTTATATTTTTTTTTTATAGATAGTGATTTATCTGATATAACCTTAAGGGCTTTGGTGAAGAGCATAACTTCTCCCTGTTAACGTTTTAAAATAGACTAGATGGATGCCCGCGCAATGATGATAGCGGCGACGGTGGTAGCGGCGGCGACTGGTGGCGGCGGCGGCGGCGGTAGTGTAGGTTATTGATGTATAAGGGGGTAGTGTAGTTATTTAAGGAGTTAAAGAATAGATGTTGTAAATTAATTTATTAAGGGTATTTTGGGTATTCAATAGGCTCATGGTTAGTGTAAGTTAATTTAATAGAGGAATGCTATATCTACAAACTAATTACAAACAAAAGTTTACAAACACATGTGGCATGTGATGTGAACCAATCAACAAAGAAAGAGAAAAAAATGACTTGATTTGATTGGTAAAAAATTTGTTTGTAAATTTTGTTTGTAATTAGTTTGTCAATCTAGCATTTCTCAATTTAATAATGACATATTAGGTATTTTAAAGACTGAAAATTGAAAAGGGAGAAGAGCATTTGCTTTATATAATAGTAATAGATAATAGATAAAATAATAATAGAAAAATGTTATTGTTATAAACCATTTACATGCTAGGGTAGTGATAAAACATGTATTGTTGGGAATGACTAAACCTTGTTGTGGATTTATCACTCCCCTACATGCAACATGTGCATAACAAATTAAATTTTAACTAATCAATATAATTTTTTTCTTTATATTCTTTGTTAATTGAGTCATTCCACATCTCAAATTGTTTATAAAAATGCGTTTATTGTTTTTATGCACAACATTTTATATAATAATAACAATTTCAACTAAAACACAATCTACGTAGTTGAATTGTTGTTTATAACTTTGTAGTTACAGAGTTGGTTGGAAGTTAATATGATCTAAAAATTAATAATAATTAAGTACTCCGTCATGGGAAAAAACCACATCAGGAAGCCGACTACAGCGTGGTGTTTCGTTTTGATTCTACTGCATGATTTTGACCATGGTGTGGAATGGAAGGTGAAGCCATTTTTTTATGCCGTATTGTGGAGTTCAATTTTCAATTTAATTTTTTAAATTGAATATATCATGTGAACGTTCGACCTATTTCATTTCCTTTTAAGCTCCATTCTATGAATTTAGCCTTTTGATCTCTTCAAGATAAAACATACCCCAAATTTACATTCTATGATTAGTAGAAATTGCCACTATTAACTTTTATAGTACTAAATAACAACATGAAAATCACAGGCTACATGAACCATAAAAAACACCACATATAAATCACAGCACGAGATAAAAGTGTATAAATACTATTTGGTCAGACTATAAAGCGGATATTTTTCCAATATCATGACAAGTCAGATAGCATTCAAATGGCCAGTTAGATTCACATAATCTGTTTCATGAACCGCATCCGATTTTGTATGACTCAGAACTATCAGTACTACTCAAACCAATACCCAACACCTCACACCCACACAGGCAAGAAAAATGGGCCCCTCTGAGATCCAGTCCACATTTCTATACTTAACTTGAATGAATGCATGCATGCATACAATGGCAAATGACTAGATATATACACACTCTCCTGTGAATTGTATAGCATCACAAAACAATTTAACTGGACATGACTTTCGATTAGATGTGCACCACTGCTCAGATATGGAAAGAACGCAAAATCTTAGGGATTTCGAATCTAAACATAATACATTGTGTATTGTCATTTCTAACTTCTAAAACCTAATGGAAAATTTGAGAGAGCAACAAAGTTGTAGATAACATGTGAGCTAAAACTAAATAAAGCAAAATATGGAGTTAAAGAATCATATATATGACTGTTGATAGTTGAAACAAAAACTGAAACTATTCTTTCTACATTTGGCAGTTAAAGGATGCAGGTAAATTACGAAGCGTAACAAACAGCTTATTTTGAATCCAATGGGGCAACCACGCAGGGACATAGTATTGCCTTTTACCTAACTGGAAGGTTTACTCTTCCTACTAGCATAGGCTCGGTATGCTGCCAGTGCAATTACAGCAACAGCAGCTCCTACTGCAAATTTGTAGTAATGAACAGATGATGAGCATGCAAATGATTCTAAAACGTTATGAAACTGGACCGGACCAGACCAGAACCAGGATATTAAGAATAATAGAACAAAGAACCGGATCAATTAAATCGGTTTGGTTTCTGTTTAACAAATTCAGTCCCAAACCGAGCTGTAAACCGATGACCTTGGGGTTTTATAGTTATGGAAATAAAACAGTGTCACTTCTTCAAGTTTGAAAACTAAAAGGTTCTAGAAAAAGAACTTGCTTGATTCCGGAGCAAGAACCGATTTTAAAAACATCCTAAGCCCAGAGCAGGTTTTTTCCCCCAAAAGTCAATAACCAAGAACCAAACCCAATATAGCCAATTTACTCTTCCTACTAGCAGGTTTTGATCCAGTACGGTCCCAGTTTGGTTCTGCAGACCAATTTTTGAAATCCTAAAAAATTGGTGGATATGCAAGTACAAATAGGAATACCAGAGGCAAGAATGATAGAACGGTTCACAAGCTGTTTGTAATGTTTCTTGTTTCTCCCCTGTTCAGTCTCGGGAACACTCAAGTGACATTGCTCGGCTGCATTAACAATTCTCCTGAAGACGTTATTCAAGTCGTTTTCTTTCACACTGATACGAATGGGTGCATCTATTTTCATAGTCTCACAAACCTATAGCAAACAGTTGCAAATTGCAACGTTAATTTGGTGTTAATTTTGCATGATTATTAGAAGATCAAAAAGTAATTATAGATTAAAACAAAATACCATCTCAGAATCTTTGATTTCCATTGGATATGAACTCAAATCATTTTTAGCAGCAATGAGGCGACAAGGCACACCATAACCACTATCTTCTCCTTCCCTAGCTACGTCCATAAGCAATTCCGATGCTCTTCTCAAGGAATACTCATTCGAACTGTAACAAGGTGCTGATTAGATATGACAATAGTAAACTATCATAATGTCCAATACAAAAAGGCATGTGTTAATTTTAGATACCCTTTAACTTGGTAAGTAATTTAAATACTACCATAACAAGAGTCTTGAAAACATATTGCAAGAAGCTCACCTGTCATAAACAAAAACTGCTACATCACAGGTAGCCAATGACTCCTTCCTGGATAGTAATTCTTTAACATCATCTTCTTGAATTTCATGCAATATAAGAGTCTTCTTAATTCCCTGAAAGATCAATGTATATCGATATGTTAAAAAAAGTGAGTTTACTCTTCTCATTTGTCTTAACGACTTCACAAGTAAACAAGACCTCTCTCTATGGACAAAAATAGCTATAAACGAGTATGAGTAAAAAGAACAACAGTGTTTTACTCAGACACTTACCCATTGTTGATTAACAGTATTGACTGTATAACATTGATTGCTTGTTAAATTATAAGTGCGCTGGAAATGTCTGCAAGCAAATTGAGAGCGGGCTTGATAAGCCATAAGAGTAAACAGGTATAAGCTTTATGAATAGATTTCAAGGAAAACATTAACCCAAGGATACACACCTTCCCACAAATGAAGTCAACAGCGCAGATTTTCCAGCGTTTTTGGGTCCAAAAATAAAGCATTGAAAAACATGTCTGTCTGTATGTTGCTTCTTCAAATTTAAGGATCTTTTCCTAGTAACCCGCAAGGCTTTTGACGGATCACCAGTATATCCCATGTATATCAAATAGGCCAAACTTTGAGGTGGATCAAGTAATGTCATTAGATCCCACTAGTAACAAAGAACATACAACACATACAACCATAAACTGTATGCTTCTTTTCAGTATATAGAGAAACAATTCACCGAAGTGTTGTAGCTCTTGTGATGCAAAGTAAAATACTAGCACACACCTGAGAGAGAAACCCGGCAAGTTCTAGATCACCTAGTTCAGTTCTCTCAACAGCATCCGTGTAAGGAGGTTCGTCCCAAGGACTGAGTTTAAAAAATGTATAAATATAATGACCGTTACTAAAGTAATAAAGATATTGGGTACATTAAAAAATAATATAAAATACAGGGAAGGAAAAAAAAGGAAAATAAACACTTTCAAGAAGTTCCAGCTCATAACATAGGTGGAAGGCTACTACTTTCACTTCCGTATTACTTGCAAATTTCATTCAATGAGCTTCAACACTATATTAAGTACATTTTACAGAAATAAACACGCTGAATGTTCATTTCCTTCTAGTCACACATAGTTAATGTACCTGATTGAACGGGCTCACTGTTGAATGGTTTATCAAATAATCTGATTGAACACAGCGATATTATATTGTCATGGAATTTGATGAAACAACTTTAAAAAAACCTTCATTTTAAACTGTAAAATGATGATTAAGAATGATCATGATCAAAGAAAGTTAAAGTGTAGTCAAATAACTACCAGAAAACACAAAAGGAAATTGCAATATGTAACGTTGTCTATAAAGTAACAGTGTCCTTTTGATAAATTATTTTGTAAACAGGTAAACCGATGGTGTTTTTCCGTGTTCAAGTTACCTGGGAAGGCGAGTCTTTCGACTCATATATATGCGGTCTAACCAGGTTATCGCCATGGCCGTTTCTGAACTTTTCCCTGGCCACCCCAAGATGTTACCTAGTTAGATTCGAATCTGAGACCTCTTGTGAGGACATCAATTCTCCTGACCACTTTGCCACCTTGGTGGGGGCCCGATAAATTACTTTGTGACAGAGAAAAAAGAAGCTATAAGCCATAATTTTGAGATGGGGGTATAAAAACATATATATTAAATGACATTATGCAGGGAAGATTAACATCTGATCTGGTTTCACATACCGATCCATATTTCTGGATCCAGTAACATTAGCATCGGATGCACTTGACTCACTAAAGAACTTAAAAAGGGAAGAACAAACATATAGAAAAACTTAAAGGGTAAAAGACCATCACTTAGCTCAGATTCTATGAAGAGTCATATTGATGAAAAGTTAGAATCCCGTCCTAAATGTTCATACATGTAGCAAGTCAAGAATTAGAATTTTAAGACTGCTCCAAAGAGAAAGCAACCAACCTTTCTGGTGCCGCTGAAAATAGCTCATCAAGCTCAGAATCTTGTAGAGATCCATCCTATCAAGTGCAAAGGTTCTCACTTTGAGGTATTTGTCAATGTTAGCCAAAAGCATTGATATATAAAGTAAGCTTCAATGGCAGTCAGTGGTGGATATAACTAACTCCAAAAGATTAAACAGCAGACTTATTACAGTCGCAATATTCCTTTATAAGTAAAGCATATGAGATGTTAGCCACTACACTACACTATGAAAGAGGGAGCTGACGTTTAACCTCTTTTCAATAAAAAAAAAATGCCTTCCAAGTACATTTTCTTATCTAAATCTATTGAAAATTTTAAAAACTATTTTTGTAAAGAACTTTCGTATCAAGCGTGTTGCATAAAGGTGATCTGGCCCGTGATTTTTTCTCACTCATGTCACTGTTTTATTATGTTAGATCGGACATGAAATAGAAACAAGGGAGACCCTGGTTCTATAGACTGAATCTGGCATCCAATCTTAGTTCATTGAAGCACGATAGATGAAATGGCAGTACTCCCAAGTCCCACTTTGCATTTGTAGATTGACACACTTCCTTTTATTGCATGTTGTATATCTTATTTGTACTACAAAAATGTTTATATGTTTCTCTTTTCGTCTATTATTAGATTGTAGCCTAAAGTTTCTTGGGTAGATGCATCAATTGGAGGGTGGAAAGGAAAATTACAACCTGAAAATGTATTAGCATAAGAGCAAAATAATATGAATCCCAGAAGGGAACAAACAGGATGCCTATTCCTAACATATCTTGATCTATAAACTTCAATACCAAATGCGAAAAGCGAAAAGCAAAAAGAAGGAATTAACATTATCTTACAAGGATGGATTATATCACAACACTATGCTCAACAAATATTTGTCCTTACTCATATGCAATGGCAGGTTCCGGATTTCCAGTAACCTGATTTGATCTAGTAAAATGTTGGTGTCAAATCAGATTTCCTCATTTCCTCCAGAGTTTTCCATGTACTGTCCATTCATCTATCATATTGCAGGTTCTCCAGGCATGACTAACTTTTTAATGCAAAAAAAAAAACAAAAACAAAAAAACACTCAAGGCTGTTACTGCATTTTCTATTAGCTGTTCTAAAAGCCTATGGATTAGTAAAATACCCAAAGGATGTTACTGCATTTTCTGTTCAGCATGCATATAAATAGACTAAAGATTAGTAATAGGTAGTGCCAAGTCCTACCTTCAGAACCAATATTTGACTGCAAATCTACACTTAAGATAATACTCATGTCATACTATACCTGAAAAAGTTAATGACTACACATTATGCTGTAGTATAATGTAAGAAAGCGTGTACCTTATTAGAATCGAACGAACTGAAAATCCCTTTCAGAAAGTACACAGCTTCAGTTGTCAACTCAACACTCTACAATAACACAACTATTCAAGAATTTTTGCCATTGCTCAAAACTACTTACTAAATAATGAAAGGTTTATCCTCAGTTGTAATATTCAAGAAACTGGAAAGGCATACATACTGTAAAAATATCATACATTGTAAGAATATCATACCTCAGATTTTTTATAATCGATCATATAAGTGACACATGCAAACATAATCTTACAGAGTTTAGACAAAAAAGCTTTTTCAACCAAGTCTTGTTAAGAAGCATATTTATGACCGATGAGCACTGACATTACATTCTAAAGAGCAAAACATTAATTTATAAATGGTACCAGAAATATATCTTCTACTTTAAGTTATAGGAGCATGACCTGATCAGGAGCCTTTCTGGATGGAACAGGAAGGTTCTCTTTCAAGAGTTCAATGTCATCATTGTAACCAAATTCACGTAAGACAGTCCAAGTAGTCTCAAGGCGGCTTTTTTCAATAAACAGATGATGAAGATATAGAAATCCTTTCAGGGTAAGCCCAAGGCGATTGACTCCATCAGGTACTTTCTCTCGTACTATTCGCTTAACATCCTCTATTTCAGAAGGTTGAAGAGGAACACTAAAACACTTGACCTGTCAAAAAAGTCAAAGACCTTTAACTTTGGAAAGAAAGTAAAGACATTCCATATTATGCAATAACATATCGAAACTTACCTGAAATTCATTCAACTCGGTATCATTCAGGGCAGAATCCATATCACGATCACAAAGACTAAATACCCTTTTCAATGCTCTGATGCAGCGAGGTTTCAAAGTTTGAGTTTCTTGATCATACAAGGGGGCTGTTGGATGAAGCACTGCTTTTTGAGCATAATAAAAGACATCCGTTACCTACAAAGAATGGCAAATAAATAAGTTATTCTCCAATGATATGCCATGTAAAGATTGCGATGGTAAGTTTATAGATCAAACAGCAACCAAAAACTCCTGCACTTTAAGGTCTGCAGATACATAACATAAAACCATAATGCTTAAAAAGTATAACATATGCAATAGCTAAAGAAGAGACAAAAGTTAACAAAATCATTGGAACCGATTGAACATAACTATGCCAATCTTGAATAAATAAAAACTTATAAACATAAAACACAATGTTGCAGTGATTACACAAACAATTCATCATGAGGATTGTATAACTACGGTTTTCACCAAGAAACCAAGCCTAACCGAGGTTATAACTATCTTTTCACACATCAAATCAGCATTGTATTAAACACAATTCATATGTACCTGGACAAGGTTAGCTGCAGAACACTCAATCCAAGTCTCAATCTCCCTATACTCTTTCATTTTTGGACTTGTCATCGACTGTAGGTTAATAGGATAGTGTTCATCGCGCAAATCTAACATGCATCCAGCCACAATCACTGGTATCTTAACCTACGCATATATAAATATATAAAATCCTAAACTTATAAAATCACATTTTAACACAAAAGCTATCCATTATTCCAATAAAGACAAAACACAATTCATTTCAACCTTCAAACGCCTAACTTCAGGAAGCCAAAAATCCTCAATTCGATCAAGCGTTTCAGGCTGATCACAAGCATAGGTTAGAACAACCGCATCCGCACACATTAATTCATCTTCTACTTTAGCCTTACCTTCCAAACTACATTACCAAACAATTCAATTCAAAACAATAACCATATATTATATATATAGTCTAGGGCTGTTAACAAACCAAACGAACACGAACGGAGATTGTTCAAGTTCGTTTGTTTAAGTTTTACCGAATAAATGAACAAACACAAACACTTAAACGAGCGAAATTTTGTGTTTGTGTTCATTCTTATAGGTTTAATCGAACAAACAAACAAACACGAACATTAAATGAACAGATATTTGTATGTTAAGATATATTTCATTTTCGTCTATTTTAAAAAGTATGACTGCCTATTTCATTTTCGTCTATTTTAAAAAAGTATGACTGTCTACATCTCATATCCCCTACCCCGACTATTGGATTGAGTGAGTATTGTTGTTGTTGTTGTTGTCGTTGTCTATTTTAAAAAAGCAAATGACCACAAACAAACGAACATAGATAAACATACACAAACATATAATGCTTAAAATATACAAAATATTCGTTTTCATTTATGTTATTCCTTAATTATTACAACTTTATTATATATATGTGTGTGTACCATATTAGGAACGTTCATGAACGTAAACGAACTAACAAGACATATGTTCATTTTATCTTGTCCTTGGTTATTCGATTACCATTATGAATGAAACAAATATCCTGCCCAACAATTCTATTCGCGAACGTTCCGTTTGTTTACAGCATAATATAGATACATACATAGATACAATCATACAAATATACAACAAATTTGAATATAAAATGATTGAGTGAGTGACGATTGATTACTGTGAACCTGGAGGGAGTATCAATAACTGTGACCGGAATTTTATCCGGATAGTATTCGGCGGGAAGTCGAGTGGGAGGAAGAACCGGTGCGACAGTTTCCGGAAAGGTATCGGTAGCAGCTGCAGCGATTAGGCTTGATTTACCCGTAGCTGAATCGCCAATAACTACGACGCGGACGGTGCTCCGGTGAGTGGCGATGGCGAAATTGCCTGACATTTAATCACACTACAGGATAGAATAGGGGAAATAAAAACAGTGAAATTATTATTATTATTATGTATAGTAAAATGTATGTATACTGAAAAATAACGAGATCTGATAAAAATGTACCTGTTAAAAGATATAATTGACGTTGAATTTGAATTTATATATGATCGTCGTGTGAGGTTCATGAAATTTGCATGATGATGATGATGAGTTGTTTTTCATGAATTAGGAGAATTATGTTACATGGACAGTGAGGGGCCGGTATGATTTAGCATGGTGACTGGTGAGTAAGCTTCGGTTTGGTTGATTGAATCGAAAACCAAACCGAAACAACCACCATTGGTTTCTTTTTCTATTTTTCTTTTGGGTTGGTTTCAGTTCGATTTTTGGTTTTTTTTATGGGGAAATCGAATATACAGCAGACCGTATAAAAATTATATACAGCTGCTCTCACATGCTTTCTTTAATTTTGACATGTGATGAAAAGCCCCCCTGAATTGTGAGGGTAGCTGTAGCGAAGAAGATGCAGTCCGCTGTATATATGCTAAGCCCTTTTTTTATTCCTGGTTTTTAGCCATTTATAGGTTTGGACCAACTTGAACTACAAAAATATAAACTTTATACCTAATGATTACACTATAACAAATTAAGCTCATGTTAGAAATAAAACATTTAATTGTTAAACAAATAATATTATACAAAAACTCAAAACATACAATTAATTTTACATGACTATTTATATCTTTTATGCATTGATTCAATATGTAATTTATTAAACCGAATCGATCTTCTTGTGTATTTTCCCCTAAAACATATAAATAATTTTGTTTTATACACTCAAAAAGCAAATATATTAATATATCTAATAAAGCTTACGTAATAAAATAATATAAGTATAAAATAAATTAAACAATATATATTTTTGGTCCTATTCGGTTTTTATGGTTCGGTTTATTATGCGAAACCAAAACCAAACCAAAACATTCAGTTTTTAGAAAACCATAACCAAAAACTGTTGGTTTTTCAGTTTTTGGTTTTTTCGGTTCGATTTTTTCGTGTTTTATTGGTTTTTTGTTTTTTGATTCGATTTTTGCTTACCCCTATGATTTACATTAACTGGCATCTTGGATGTGGGATAAGGCTCGGTGTAACTATAAGGTACTGCGTTCGAATATCACAAATGGGTTTTTCCAGTAAAATTGGGTTTCCTCCTGAATTGGTGACTTGGTGTTGGAATCTGATCGGGTGGTAGCACTGGTGTCTAGTGGCACGATGATACTCCAGTTGTTCGTCAGTGATCCAAAATTTTGTCAATAGTAACTAGAATTACAATTGGAAAAATATATAAAAGACCATTGGGCCATACGAGCTCCCCGTAATAATTATGACCTATACCCTTAGCCAATTTTGCTCTTAATACTGGAACATTCAAGTGAGCTTTTTTTTTTTGCTATTGAGATAGGTTGATTCTTATAGATCCATCCCCCGGAGGAACCGGACATGATAAGTTTTTTATCATCCAATACGAAGCCTTCTTATACATCCCATGCCCTAAACAAATCAATAGGAAATGCGAATGTTTTTCTCCTATACCATGGTGAAAGCCTTAGCACGCTCAACATACTCCTATTGCCTGGAAGTAAAGGGGAGTTCAATCACACCCAGGACTGCTTCATTCTCGTAATCTCGTGTGAATCAGCAAGGGCCACCTTCACCAAAAGGCCTCATCTAGAAAAGCCCGACCCACGAGGCGTTCCTCTCGTAGTAGAGTTTCAAACCTCGCCTCCCTCTCGTGACATGCTTTGCTTCCCTCTCTATTCCCAAGTAAGGGGTAAGTCCCATGCGTCAGTTTGTGGATCGTGGTCACACACTAATCCCCTCACCCATTTTTGCAATAATAACTTGGTCTATGGCGGTATTAAAGATATCTTATATGTGTCTGATTTATTTACTTATCTTTGAAAGACATTTAAACGTTCATTCTCAAAACTATGGTAGAAGAGGGAATTTTAAAATTTATGAGGATATATATGATTAGGGGTGTAAATGAGACGAGACAGTTTGCGAGCTACCTGAAATTGACTCGCAAATTATTCGAAATCGACTCATTCTAAGTTGAGCCAAGCTCGAGCTCGAGCTACTCGAGTAGACTTCCGAGTCGAGCTCGAGCCTCAAAATAGCCTACTCGAAAAGCTCGCGAGCTTAATCGAGCTTGTGTTATTTTATAATTTTACCCTTGAATATTATATATTTTTACATAATTATTATCCTACCGAGCGGAGCTTAGTCGAGTCGAGCTTAAAATTATCGAGTTTATAGGACTAATTTGATTTAAATATTAGTATAATACTTAATCGAGTCTAGCCGAGCTGAGCTCGAAAGTATCGATTAGTAAAGCGAGCTCGAGCTTGAAAATAAAGGCTCGGTCGAGGTCGAGCTTGAAAATAAAGGCTCGGTCGAGCTCGAGTTTTGAGCTTCAAGTTTTATAATCGAGTCGAGATCGAGCTTGTCACTGTGTCGGCTCGATTACACCCCTATATATATATGATATTTTAGAGTTTAAGAGAAATGTACATGAAATTCCCCTATAAAATAATAATGTAAAAATGATTTTAAGAATAACACGTATATAATGTATATTTTTTTTCCACCTTACTGCATATTTCTTTACACCGTGATGCATTGTTTTGACATCTTGATGTACCAAGTTTTTTATTGCAGTAAAATGTAAAAAGTGCATTATAACACATGTCAACATCAAAATAATTGTCACAGTAAGACGGAGAAAAAAAATGAACTTTTGATGGGAAAAAAAATAGTTTTGCTCCTATCGTTTCCCTCAACATAATGTTATAATATACAATCTTGTAAGAGGGATGTAATCATTTGAAAATAAAAAAAATGGTGAAAACTAGGAGACAAATCTCAGCCATACATTTTTCCTCATTCTCTCCTCTTTTTGGTATGTATTTTTATTTTTATTATTTTTATCTTTTATTTTTTGATTTTTTTTTATTTTTTGATTTTTTTATAATAAAAACCCATTCCAAAAAAAAAAAAAATTTAAAATTTCAAAAAATAAAATTTTTTCTATGGGTTATGTGTTGAAAACGGATGGAGACGGTACGGGCGTAGCCCTTAATCGAACGGCTACGCCGTTC
>JAOEHQ010008029.1:0-17129 GCA_025447715.1 Asclepias incarnata
AACATATGTATATAAAAATTATATTTGTTGTTATTGATAAAAATATATATATATAAAAATTGTTATGTAAATCAATATATATATATATATATATATATAATATAAATATTAAATAATAAGTTAAAAATGATAATGTTTAAAAAATTTAAAAATTAAGACACCATGTAAATGCTTTATAAAATAGTATAGATAATCATAATTGAATTTTTATTTTTTTATTTTTTTCATGGATATGGCTTTGCATGTTTTTGTGGAATCTTGTTGGTTCATGACTTCATGTTGACAAGATGATGCGATGTTGTAACTACATGGATTATTTTAAGGCGCCGTGGCCATTAACGATTTAACGTAGACCATCCATAATAACTCAGTCACATAACATTGAATCAGTTTTTATCCTTAATTTATCAATTTTATAGCTTAGTTTAATTTTATAACTTTATTTTAATTAAAAATACATTATTATAAATTAAAAAACACGTTCATTACTAAAAGTAATAATAAAAACTTAATTAAAATATTTCTTTTTAAAAAACATACCTGTAAATCTGTAATGATTTTTACAAAAGCTAAAATATTATTTTGTAAACATATTAAAGTATAAGATATAAAATGTAAAATAATTACCGTATTAAAAATAATTTTAAAAAAATACAAATGTCTTCTCTACTTCCTTTTAGCAATTATTATATTACCGTCTACCTATTTGAAATGTATCTTTATATATCATACATTATATACAGGGTCGTCTCTAAAAATTTATATACCTAAAGGAGCCGAAAAAAAAGCTCATTGGCTAGCCGCAACGAATTAAACTATATAAAGTATATTTTTTTTAAAACGACGATAAATGTTATATCAATAAATATAGCAAAAGGTATTATTTAAAAAATATTAAAAAATTGCAAAATGATGTTATTAAAATAACATATCATAATAGCTAACCGACGATTCGTGAAGTTATTTTAAAATTAAATAAAACTAAACAAATAAAAACAAAACCTAAAAACTAAAAAATATTTAGAGGTATAAATTTAACAAATACATAATAACAATAAACAATATATAGAAATAGAAAGGTAAATAGTTAAAAACAAAACCTAAAACTAAAAGAAGAAAAAAATTGCTTACTCCCAATGAAATAAATAAAAAGTACTCTTTTATTTGACTTTTCTTGTATATTTATATTGTTTATTAAAATATTTTATTTGCTTCCAATAAAAAGATACAGTGAAACTACATGTGACAATAAAAGAACCATGCATGTCGCGAGAAAAAAAGCCGAAATAATATTTTTTTTATTGGCAATCCACAAAAGATGTGTACGTAACTTTTTAATAGGCTAAATAATTTAATTTAAATAATTAATGAGTTTCTCACATGTTTAATGGGCTTAATCAATTACATATATAAATATATAAAAAAAATTAAAAAATGGGCCCTTAAAAAATCGGGTCTCGGGCGGTCGTCCGACTTGCCTTATGTCTAAGCTGGCATTGATCATACATATCTATAATTCTATACTACATATAAAGCATTTTACTTGATTTTTAATAAATTTTAAATTTTTAAGTATAAAGTAATTAATATCCTTTTTACTTTATCATTTAATATTTATATTATTTATATATTAATTTACATAATTATTTTCATTTTTAAATATTTTAACAATAATAACAAACATACTTTTTATATACTCGTGTGTTAGACAATTCAGAATCGGCGGTCGGCAAAGCCGACTACCGGCCATCATCACCTTTTGACGTATGTACTAAATGAAGTTTACGAATTTTATGTATCATACAACTTAAATTTTTGTTCAAAACCATCCACCACAGTGCATTGCGCGGATACACTTCTAGTTAATATTAGATATATTAGTTCAAATAAGACAACTATTAAAGTAAAACAAATAAAACAATCATTCTCTCTTAACTGAAAATCGTTGTGCATCATGTTCGGTATCGATGAATAAAAATGGCCATCATGATTAATTGATTTTATCGTTGATGCATCATTTTTATATACTTGTTTATACACTTGTGTTCTAGTGAATCTTTGTGCATTAGCTTTATATACTTATGTTCTGTGTATCTTCGTGCACCAATTTTTATTATATTGATCATAATTTAAAGGTCAAAATGTTGTCTTATTTATTTTACATTAATAATTTTTTTACAATAATCAGTCTATATATATGTATATGTGTGTGTGCGCACACAACTTACGATATATTTCAAAATAGAATAATATGTATTTATTGAAGAAATTCAAAGTATGTAAGTATAAATTGTCTCCCATCATTATGTATGTATATCATTTATTTTATCTACTATAAATTTTAATCATAACGGAAAACTAAATAGTTTAGTTGGCTTTATTATTTTAATCATACTTATTTATTGTATTCAAAATTTTGCAACTTTGTTATTTATTTTATTTTAAAGTCATTATTTAATCATAAATTCATTATTTATATGTATACATAATCATACCATATATCATATACTTATACAATCTGTCCTGTCGTGACCTTTTCTTGAATTCTCAAAACTTCAGTAGTTCCACCCCTGCAGGGGCAAAGAACCCAACGATGTCTCAGCATATGTTACCGGAGGCTCTAGGGAAGTGGGAATAAGAAAGCACTCGGCTTATTACTTAGATGTTTTCAATAGTTATCCGCTACAATCAGTATATAGTATGGGCATTAAAACTAGTGTGCGTGTGTGTGTATTGTGAGGCTCATTTAAGAACCCACTTTTTTTTTTGCAAAGAACTGTGAAAACTTTTAAAGTTTTTGTTAGATTAGTTCACATGTATTTAAGTTAATTCATATGTGAAAAGTCATAAAATTTTTATTTTGTTTCACATATGAATGAATGCAATCACATGTGATTTAACATGTAATTTAAAAGTTCTTACGATACTTGAAAAAAATATTTTCTTCGAATATTAAAAGACGCATCGTAATATCATGAAACGATTTCTAATTTCAAATCACATCAACTAATTGTATACTGTATATATAGTTTCTAAAGCACAATATAAAAAGTTAAGGGCGCGTTTAGTTACAGAAAACATTTTCTAATTTTCCGTTTTCATTTTTCAAGAAAATGAGAAGGGTTTTCTATCCCTAGAAAACCCTTGAAAATTTTGAAAACGCGTTTAATGACAATTTTGGAAAACACAAGGAGTTTTCCCTTTCTAAAGTGGAAAACATTTAGAAAACAATAAAAAGATGTTTTCAAGTTTCCCTTTAAAAAGTAGAAAACAATGTTTTCTGTTTTCTTGGAAATTTGTTTTGGAAAACTATGATTTGATCGCGTTTTTTGTTTTCCATGTTTTTTTAAAAACAAAAGTGAAAAACAAGGGCTGTTTTCCCCAACTAAACGCGCCTTTAATGTTTCATTATGCATCCGGCATGACGGAAACAAGTGATAAAAACAATTTAAGTCGTTGTAAAATGTAAACGTGTCGATATAAACAAGTTTGATAACGGCTAAAGTGTGATTTTTTTGTATATGGTGAATTGGGTTCATTCACCCTGCAAACACCTTGATCCAATCTAGAATTCTATTAAAATTGAGAGACAAGAGAGTTTCGTTTTACTCATAGGGTCATTTACATAAAAGAAAAACAACCACTGTGAACAAATATTTTTGCTCGAATTTTGGACTATTTATCATAAAGTTCATATTGAATTAGATTCCCCCTATATATTATAAATATATATATTGTGTAGTCAATGGATTAGAAGTGGCAAGCACCATAGACATAGTTGTTGTCCAACGATGTTGTTAAATGTGCCGCTCTATCTTAGATACCATTCAACCTTATAAATCATGAAGTTAGAGCATTCTTGTTGAATTGTTTTTAGCCTCTTAAGCCTCAAAACAACATGGGGAACATGACAATAATAGTCAAATTTAACTTGTTTTTCTATATTTTTTTTGTTTGATTATTTATTTATTTTATTATTGTATAGCCAATAACATGTCCTTCTTGTGAAGATTACAATTAAAGTATTAAACCATAGACTTTTCGTTAATTTTTTTTTTCCTTTTTTGTGAACAAATAAATAGACTTTTCCTTATAACTCCATACACTTCTAGAGATGTTTTATTGCGGTTCAAAATTTCTCTTTTTGACCTTTGGTGATGAGCATTAAATGAGGCTACTCGCTTAATTCACAATCGTCGTTTCATCTACTCAAATCGACCATAACACATGTATAGATTGTTGGTGGCTCTTTATGAATAAAAAGTCTACGGAGAAGATGAATTGCATGTGTGAAACTCTATTTCTCCCACGTAAAAGTGTATCTTGCTTTGTCATGTTCTAATCTAAGATTTTATTATACCATCAATACTTGAGTAACTTTTTTTAAATACATAATTAACTTGTATAGTACTACTTCAATTATAGCAAAATTTATTTCACAACAGTTTTTATGACTAGAGATGATATTATAGCATTCCCAAGCAAGCATATATAAAATCATGTCATTAATATTTGTACCATTATAATCTTATATTACAACACCTTGCTCGTAGATATAAGCAAGGTTGTAAAACTCGGCCGACTCGGCCGAGAACTCGGAATCGGGGGGTCAGGCAGTCGAGTAGGCCGGAATCGGCCTAAAACTCGGTCAACGGCTTGGACTCGGGTCAAGAATCGGCCGGATCGGTCAAGAATCGGCCGGATCGGTCAAAACTCGGTCAACCTTTTTTTTTTTTTTTTCATTTTCTAATGGTTTGTAGAAGAGTTTATGTGGAAGAAGAATAAGATGGGAGAATATGTAGAAGAAGAAGAGGAATAGAAAGATGTTTACCTGTAGAAGAATTAGCGTCCGTATAGAGAATGAGATATTCGAATAATATCTATAATTTCAAAATTTATAGTTTTTCTATATAAAAAAACCCAATCCGAGAACCCCCGATTCCGATCCGAGTTTTCAAGAACTCCTGATTCCCCCCTCCCCGATCCGATCCTGAGTCACGAATTCCCCAACCTTGAATATAAGTATGTAAAGATATATTTTCATAGAGAAACAGTCATTGATTATATATATTAGTTGCGTGACATACCTACCACATCTTTGTATTCATGCATCACAAGTTTACAACTATGCATTATTGTCTTGTATTCTCTGCAAAAAAATATGTTATATATTATGATAAATAAATCAAAAATTGTGATAAATATATCATCGTTCATTATATTAGAACGACACATTTAAATGTAAGTATTTTTGTAATAACACGTCCCACGTTATAGAAATACTTACCTTTACGACAACACATATTTTATTTTAGATTATACTATTCCTTCCTAAAAATAATTTGACTGTTCATTTTACAAACATATATCGTCCATCCTATTGAGTGGATCAGGGTGGAGCTAATATTGGACCATATATTCTTTTAGCAATACTCAAATTCGAAACATGTAGAGAATAGTTATATGCAAGCACAACTATCTCAAAGATGTATGTATACAAAGTGAATTAATTTATACATGTCTTTATATTCTAAACATATTCTTTTAAAATCGGTCAATGACATATAGCACGATTGTTAGTGATGAGGTTATTTTTGTCATAAATTAAGATCTTAAGTTCAAGTTCGAACACCCGATAGTCACAACCGTTGAGTTAATCACGTATGTCTCTATATTATAGATAAACAACCGACGGTGACCCAGTTTTAAATTGCCGGTTATCAATCATTTGGTACATATATTCTTTTAAATCTACCTTTAGCAAAACTCAAAAACAAAATTTACGTTTTGAAGGTTACAAAAGGAAGAAAATCAGAGTGTGAAACGGTTTGTAGTCACATGGACATTAAATTAAACAAAAAAAAAAAACCTTTTAGCATTCTCAAAAAAAAAAAACCCGAATATAATCGGTATAGCCAAACTTGTACGTATAAAAAGACAAAGCGTACAATACATAAGGACGCCGGACAGACGGATCTAGTCAACGCCGTTTGACCATCTTTTTAACTTATAATTCACCTTTTCTTTTACAAACAGATAAGGACAAACAAACCATGGCTGGCAGTAAAAACTGAAGGGCAATATCGTAATTTACTAACTATATATGAGGCTATTTTAGTATAATTTAATCTTCAAAATCTTTTAAACTAATGTTCGGCGGCGTCGTTTTTGTTGTTGTGTTTCATTGCATCTCGATAAGGTCTCTTAATATATATATATATAAGGCTCAAGTTTTTTCTTTCATTCATTATTCTCTAAGAAACTATACATGCTTACATACTCTCTCTATATATTTATTATTACAAAATATACAATATATATATATATGCCCATTTATTTAGTCATATAACTCATAACGCACTTATATATATATAACCAACCAAACACACATATTTCATTTCATTTCATTTCATTTTAGAGAGGGAGAGAGAGAAAGAAAAAAGGATATGAGAACAAGAAGCATGATGTGCTGTGATAAAAGAAGAGAAAGCAATTTTGTTTGTGAGAGAATGTTACACAGCCGGAAAAGAGCAAAGTCATCGGCCGGAACCCCGGTGACAACCACTGTTTCCGGCCAGTGTGATTTCCTTGACAAACTCCCAGACGACATCGTTTTGTTCATTCTTACAAAACTTAGCTCCACAGCCTCCTGTCCTTCAGATTTCATCAGCGTTTTGTCAACGTAAACATTGCTTCCATTTTGAAACTAACTTCTTATTTTTTTTCACAAAAGATCCCAGAAGTTTGTTTAATTTTGTAACTGATGGATGATTTCTGTTGGTCTGTTGTAACAGATGCAAGAGATTAAACGTGTTAGGCGTCCACTCTCTCGTATTAGCAAAAGCATCTCCTAAAACATTCTCTGTAAAAGCCAAAAACTGGTCGGAATCTTCTCACCGGTTTTTAAAACAGTGCTCAGATGCCGGAAATGTTGATGCCTGTTACACACTTGGCATGGTCAGTTTAATCTCTCCCTGCTTTTCTTTTTCTTCTTTCTAAAAAAAATTATGTTTTTTCTTTTTCTGAAGGTTTTCCCTTGGTTTACCTTAAGATATTATATATACATGGAGAGTCATTTTTGTCTTTCTCCATAATGATTGGGTTTAATATTGAATTGTTGATCAAATTACAGATTCGGTTTTACTGTCTCGAAAACCGAGGCAGCGGAGCGTCGCTAATGGCAAAAGCAGCAATTAACTCACACGCGCCGGCTTTGTATTCGCTAGCCGTGATTCAGTTCAATGGTAGTGGAGGTACAAAGAATGACAAGGACTTGCGAGCTGGTGTGGCGCTATGTGCACGATCTTCCTTTTTAGGCCATATAGACGCCCTCCGTGAGCTCGGACATTGTCTCCAAGACGGATACGGAGTTCGACAAAACATTACAGAAGGAAGACGGTTTTTAGTACAAGCAAACGCGCGTGAGCTAGCTGCAGTGTTGTCGACATCACCATCGTCTTTAATGTCTGGAAACTGGCTGACGTGGAATCCGTTACCACACTTACGGCATGGGAACGTGGTGGGGCCTGGCTGTCCTTTGTTAAGTGATTTTGGATGTAATGTTCCGGCACCGGAACCACATCCGGCGAACCGGTTTTTGTCGGATTGGTTTGCTGGCAAGGAGCTTGGACCGGGTTTAAGGTTGTGTTCACATGCTGGGTGTGGTAGACCGGAAACAAGACAGCATGAATTTAGGAGATGTTCGGTTTGTGGGAATGTGAATTACTGTTCACGCGCGTGTCAAGCACTCGACTGGAAAATACGTCATAAGATGGAATGTACACAGGCTGAAAGATGGGTGGATGATGGTGAAGGTGAAGATAACGGAAATGTTAATGAAGATGACGGAATGGTTGTTGAGAGTTAAAGAAACACGTTAGCAGCGTTAACGGTGGGGATTGAAGAAGCAAAATTTTGTTTGTTTGGGGATAGAACGGAATTTCGAAAAAATATGCTTTCTTTTAACGTTAACTGGCCGGAATATGAAGCTTAGTAGTAAGGAAAGTTAATTACTAGTACTTTTTTTCTTTTTTAATTTTTATTTTAAGGCTAGCAAATTTTGTACAATATATTTTATTTTAATATATATATATAGCTGCCTCTTAAAGAAATTTAATGAAAATATTCGTAAGTAGTTGAAAAGAGGAAAATACTAATTCTATTTAACATTATAATATTTTGAATTTATGAAGGTCAAAATGTTTAGTCTGTTTGTTTTTACCGTCTCGAGTGAGTGAAGTTAAACCCTTTTTAAATTTTTTTACTTCTTCTCCTCTCACAAACATTACCTTTCATTTTTCTTCATTTTGAAGTAGCTTAGAAAGTAATTTTATTTAGTAAATATAATTTTAAATTTAAACTGGGAGGCCAAATCGTTGTATTGGATAATATCCATATCTGTTTGTTTTTACCGTTTTGAGTGAGTGAAATGGTTGGATTGGATAACATCTATGTCGGTTTGTTTTACCGTTTTGAGTGAGTGAAATTAATCCCTTTTTAATTAATTTTTTTTTAGAACGACAATATATATAAAAGTAAAAAGGTATCAAGCAAAATGCTTAATACCGAAGGGGGAGTAATATTCCTACAACACTATTTAACCATCCACAACAATTTATGTTTTATACAGTTGTACACTGTGCAGTAAAATACGTGCATTTGTTGTGTATGGCTAAAATATGTTGTGAGAAGATCACTACCCATACCGAAGTAAAAGTACAATTACATTATCTAGGAAAAACGACAAAATGGCAACGAATCCTAGATACATCTTGGAACTTGAACTGCAAAGCTAGCAAAAATGATGAAAAAACTCACGCCAATTACGATAGATGAGACGAGAGAAAAATCCTCACCCACAGAGCCCGAGCCACCGGTTTTCACTCTGCGATGTTTTTGATGCTAGCCCAAATAAGTCCCAATTAAGGAACAACCGAAAACTATATAAAAAGAAGTGGATTTTTAAACCACTCGTCTCTATACAATCCAAGCTTTCGGCCTCGATTAGAAATCCAAATATGCGATTGAGAAACAATGAAATCGAATAAAAGGTTCGATCGTTTTTTTCCCGGGTCAAAAACCTCTTCGTTATGGTGCTTCCAAATAGCCCAAGCCGCACAACAAACAATAGCCTCAATGACAACCTTTTTTCTAATAGGCATATGCGAGTTGTCAATCTGTTGAAACATATCCCCCAAACTAGTCAAGTAAAACGGTTCAATAGATAACCATTTAGAAATGGAATTCCACACTTTATCCGCAACGTTACAAAACCGTGAAAATGTGTTGAGAAGATTCAATGTGACTCGCGCTTAAAAGACAGAGCAAGGAAGGGATATCGATACCTCTATCGGATAAATTCAAACGGGTAGGAATACGATCAAGTAAAATTCTCCACACAAGAATATTTACCTTACGCGGCACAAGTTTGTTCCACCTAGTGGACTTCGAACCAACCGGTAGAAAAGAATTATCAATATGTTTCCGAACATCCTTCACCATAAAACCAACCGAGTTTTCGAGCTTCCAATTCCATGTATCATTGCTGTCGTTGATAGATATAGTGTTAAGAATGCCAACGAGTTCTAACCATTCATCAGTTTCTGCACCACCTCTGAGCAGACGTCTCCAACTTGCCAAAAAGCAACTTCCATTCCACCGATCAGCAAAAGAACATATATTAAAAGTATCTAACTTGAAAAGCCTTGGAAAACGAGAATGCAATGGAATCTGGCCAGTCCACACGTCATGCCAAAATGAACAAGTAATCCCATTCCCAATTGAAATAGATAACGAGTGAAGAGGAATAGCATTGGACCGGTCCAACTCAGTAGCCACTTTTGAAATTTGAAACCAAACACCCGACTTAAACCTGCTATCCGAGGTCCATGACCAAAAAGAATCAGGCTGATGAAGATTAATCAAGACTTTTAGCCAAAGCTTATGAAGATTAATCAAGTATCTTAAGAAGGAATCTTATTTACTAAATATATTTTAAACTGGAGGGCCAAATGTTTGTTTTAAAAATTAAAAATATGTTCAAGTTTTTTTTTATTTGTTTTTTTTTATCTTAAAATAATTTTAAAACTTATAACTTATTAAAATTCTCAATTTAAATGTTTTTTTAAAATGATTGTTCAAACTAACAAAAGCGCTTTTATTATTATTTATATTTTTAATCTAATATCTTTTTGTTAGTTATTATCATCATTATTATAATAAAAAATTTAGATTGACCGACAAATTTTAACCATTGGTCTTTTGAATCCAACTAATTTTTTTACAAGGATCAATCTCCGCCAATAAGTATATGTTTAAGGGTATCATGTGGAATTAGGAATTGATTGGAAACGACCTATTTTTAGCAAAAGTCATCTTTAATGTTTACACAACACATATGCGGTTAGGGAATTATTATTAGAGCAATCCTAAAGTTATAAACAAATATTTACTAATAAGGTTTACAAATACATGTGGCATCAATAAACACCAATAAAATTATTTGTCTTTTTTTTTTTTTTTTAACTCACTCTCCTTGTTTTAATACAAGAATTACAACTAGAACTATCATTCGGCAATGTTTATGTTCATTGACAAAATAAGGTGAAATTAGGCTAAAAAGTTACAAAAGAAAATCACATCACTTTCTCCATATGGTAATCTAGTTATGTTGTTAACATAAAACAGATGTGTGAAAATGTAACCATTTTGGATGAATTTTTGGTGAGTTTCCACGTGACTGGCCTATTTGATTAGCGGTTGAGTTTTTTGTTTTACATGATTGGCATGTTGTTGATCAAAATAAAAATCCGATTTAGTCTTTTTGTATGTGGGTTGAAATTAGTGTATGGGAGTATTTGTTTTTACATATAAAGAATATCTCTATGGGGACAACTAATAAAAACCAAAAAAGGACGACTAATTAGTTAGTCTAATTCATAAATAGTGGTGGATTTGTGACTAATTTGGTGCAAAAGCGCATTGCTTAAGGAAAAAAAAAACGTAAGCAAATAAATAATTTTGGTGTTTAGCTAAATTACTAGTTGTTAAATGACACAAAAAAGTTATTTTAATTTATATCTCAATGCTTTTTATTTTATTGTCAATTTCACGTTATTTTCGGTCGGTATCTTATTTTTGAAACCAAAAATAATTTATCTATTTTATTTTTAAAGCTAAATGTAACTTAGTTACCTTAATTTAACGTATAAGAATAATGGTCCAAGGTATCTTTTATTTTATACTAGATGGATGCTCGCGTAATGCGGTGACGATTGGTGACAGCAACGCCCACAAGTAGTGTACGTAATTGATATAAAGGTAATTGATGTAATGGGGGGTAGTGTAGTTATTTTAAGAGTTAAGAGATAAATAATATAGGTATATCAAGTGGAGATGTTTAAAATTGTAAATAAAAATGAGAGACATTTAGGTATATCAAATCATCTTTTGTGAAATAGGAGTGGAGGGAAATGCTTTATATAATATCATAGATAGATAAAAAAAAAAAAAGATAGATAAAAAAAAAAATTGATTATACATACTGAATGTATTTATTTATTTTTGCTAAATATGTGTTCACTTATATACTTAAATGGATATTTGGATTAGCCTATCTATTCAAAACTTTGGAAAATGATACTACATTACATTTTTTCTGTATTAGTCGTGAAATTATTCATTTAAACTCAACTACTCAGATTGATAAAACGTAAACGCAAAAATAAAATAAAATGTTTGTTCGTTTTTTTATATGGAGTAATTGATTATAGGCTCATACACTAAGTTAATTTATACATCTTATGAGTCACCATAACCATGTAGTTTATCACCTAATGTTATTTATTTATTTATTTTTTCTGATTATTACATCTAATAAAACCCAATTGATTGTTCAAGTTAAAGTCAAAAATGTTAATTAATTGTAGCCCTAGTGAAAGCTTAGATATCAAATTTAGGCAACACTCTTTTTGGTTATACATTAGTTTGATGTTTTAAAGTTGAGTAGAGTGTCGTCCAATCTTTTCTTGGATTTGATTTGATTTAATTTGAGAAGGGTCTCAATCGGGCCAAATCAATTGTCTTGCATTAGGTATTGTACCTTACTCCTAAAAAGCTTGTACCACGATTAATGAGATGGGGAATATACATTGTGATAAGAGAAAATTCATGCCCCCCAATAATAGATATAGGAATTGTGCGTCGTGGTTTGTTTCTCTTCTCTTCTCTTCTCTTCTCTTCTCTTCTCTTGTTATATATATATCATCATCGGTTGGTCAATAGAACATATGCCATTTAATATCATGATTACTTTTGTCATCGGTTCTTATTTTCTGTTATGTTCGATGTGACAATATGTTGTCTACTTCCAACTCCAATAATAATTTGAGTGAATTCAAAATGTGCAATTAGACCGATTGTCAGTGTCACAGTAATTATTATTGGGAAAAAATATGACTGTTTACACCTTAGCTTTAATATGCATCACTCGTAACGGGATTATGTATAATTGTTATTGTTTTTATTATAGTTATTACACGTTCTCTTTAAAAATAAATAAATGACTTTTTGTGCAGGGCGGGTGTTAGTGAGTAAAAATGAGTTTTATTTAAGATGTGAAAATCATTTTTATAGACTTACATATACTTTTTATGAATTTGATTATTTATACGATAATAATTTTTTTATTTTTTTTAAAGGTTTGAATTACTCGCGAATGTCAGGAGATATAACATACGTTGTATTAACTGGTTCCGCTCTACAAAGTCTCCTCGCAAAATAGATCCCCAATTTAAACTTATCGATGAGAAACCCTATCACCCAGAGATCTGGAGGGGAAAACTCAAATACATGTGGCTACCACCAAACATGCATAGAGAAGGATTTGAATCTGAGACCCTTTGTGAGTAAACAGACCCCCTTGCCACTAGATCATTTGGTGATGGTTATTTATAGGGTTTAAGGTCTCGAAATGTAATTAACTAAACACGAATGTTTATTTTGTGTAATGAACTACTCATGTGTTTATTGTATGTAATGAACTTTTAAATTTTGGTTATTGGATGTACCCGGGTACATGTGGCAACCATATAAGGTGTCAAGTCCAATGCCACGTTGTCAGTTTGTAAGTTTTTGATTGGTCGGATACATCTAATAACAAGAATTTGAAAGTTCATTACATACAATGACCACCCAAGTAATTCATTACACAACATAAACATTCGTGTATAGTTTATTACATTCCGAGTTCTTAAACCTTTATTTATACGATAATAACTAATCCTTAAAACGCATAAGATCTATTTAATTAGGATTAGATATAATAAACCAAATATCAATGACATTTTATGGACAGAATCATAAATGATTAATAATTTATAGTATATTTGTTTTTATCATCAAGAGGTAACCTTTTTCTTTTCTGATCACAAAACCAGCAATTTGTTTGTTTGTGTTTTTGTTTTTGTTTCTTTCTTACTTTAAGGCTTATAGACCCTAGAGCTATCTAATCTAATTGCAACGTATACTAAAACGGATCACTAAATAAAAGTAAATGTTAAATGTAACTAAGTTGCCTGATCTAGGAACATGATTAAAAATATGGTGACCAATTCCAAAAGAAAGAATTAGAAACATATGTGTTAAAACCAAAATTTTAAACTTATTAAATTAGTCACATATATCATTATTCATAAATAAACCACACGTTAAATAGAATAAAGTCAACCAATGACCCATAGATAAAGTGGTAAGACATCCAGGTTTTACTCATGAGGTCGGGGGTTCAAACACCAGCTAGGACCTCATGTGGTTTTTCCTGGAATGGTGCAGCTGGGCCATTGGGTCTGGGGCTCCGACCGGGTCGGGGCTATTTGCCAAGTGTCCCCCCGCCGGAGTTCTGTATTTCGTAATCTGGGATTTGTGGACGTTTACAAAAAAAAATATAAAAAAAAATAGAGTAAAGTCACGAAAATGAAGAGCTGCTTTATATTACCGGTTGCCCAAAGTCGAAGGTAGTGATAACTTTAAACCTATTAGGGAAATTGAAAACAAATGAAACTGACTTCTTGTCAAATAAAACACAATTAAACCGAATAATAATCTAGCTAATTTGGATCAAGTAACATGCCGCAATCATATGCTTATTTGACTTTGAAATATCTTCGAGCTAGACAAAAAAAGTTTGAACTTGTGTCATATATGTCACTTTCATATCCGATATGAAATCTAAGGTTGATACTTCTAAACTCATATACATGAACAAGTGTTAATAAAACTGTCTTTAGATAAAAACAAGTGATTGAATTTGGACTTCTATATGTAGTCCATCTTCAACTTGTGGATGGAAATTTGTTAAATAAAATTGATGTTCTAAGTAAAACAAGATTTGGTTGTAAGGCAAATTTTTATTTATTTTATTTTGGTTCTTTTTATGTGTGTGAAAAGCAAAGGGGGGTGGTTATGGTAGTAAAAGGAATCCTAGGTCATTGATTTATCATTACCACCATTCCATCACTTCATTCCATGATACACACCTCTTTTTCTTCTTGTTTTGGCTTTTTAAGTTGGTCATAAAGGCTAACCATTAAGGATTTGACCAACACATCAAGCATGGACAACCAAACCAAACCACACTACACCATTATAGGTTGTCCTTTACCAATTAATATAATAACTTGTAAAATATTGATTAAAACTGAATCAAATCTCTCTCTCTCTCTGTCTCTCTCTCTCTCTCTCTCTCTCTCTCTCTCTCTATATATATATATATATATATATATATATATATATATATGGGTAATGCATAATACTATAATAGTGGTCTATTAACTAACAACAATCACAGTACCGGAATAAGATATGGAAGATTCTAAACATTCTTGAGTTTTGGAGATCACTGAATTATGCATGCCTAATCCAACATAACACAATCGATGATCAAGCCCCATGGCTTGACCAATTTTGATAAAACATGTGGTTATGGTTTATAGGACAAGAGTTAACCAAAGTTCCAACGTTGGACACCTTCTTTGTTGTCTAAGTTTGGGGCAGGGAGGTAGAAGGCGTAGACCATGTACATGTATAAAGCTGTAAACGAGCAGAACGTTCGCAAACACTCAAACAGTTCGTGAAATTGTTCGGCGGGAAGTTTGTTTATTTAATAAATGAACAAACACAAACAATATTTCTTGTTAATTAATTTAAGTAAATGAGCAAACATGAACATATGTCGTGTTCGTCCGTTTGTGTTTGTGAATGTTCGTTAAGTTGTTCGTTAATGTTCGTTTATATGTTTGTTGGTTTATATATATATATCCTATTAGGTGTATATACATATATATTAACTATTATGATAAAGTTGTAATAATTAACGAATAACATGGGAAAGAATTTTATATATAATTTGAACATTGGATGTCCATGTATATTTGTTTAGGTTTGTTTTTTTATGTTCATTAACCTTTTTAAAAGAACAAAATGAAAAATATTATTTAATTGAATATAGGTACATTGTACAATATTCACCAAAATGATATAACGATGACAAAAACCAGTGATGGAGATCATTAAAAGTGCTCTTATGATCAGAAATTTATCACAAGATTGAATTGAATATAGGTACATTGTACAATATTCACCAAAGGTAAGTAAATTTTGTGCAAGTAGCTAGGCCTTGTAGGGCTTGCCACCGTTAAGGATATTTTGTCTGTATGCACTGATACTCTAATTAATTTGGCATCGTACTTTTGTCCCCAGGCCCACTCTTTGGGCCACGCCTCCTTTACTTTTATTTAGACTATCTCCAAATGTTAAAGAGACGTTTTTAAGTGTCACGTCATTTATTATATCATATCTTTATAAATTTTTAAAATTTTTATAAATTCTTAAAATTTCTTAATTTTATCCCTACCATACAAACATTCTTTTATATCCTTACATTTTTTACATTGTCACACGTCACCACCCATTACTTTAGACAAACATGCTACAAACACATCTTTAAACAAAGACAAACACCAAATGATGGACAAGCATGGACATGCTTCAATGTTATAGACAAGTATGGATTTGTAAGGATTTTTGCATTAGAGATAGTCTTATGGGTAATAATCCTCATATAAAACTTTTTTACCATACACAAAAGTATATACTTCACACAGTTATAAAAAATATGTATGCATGAATGCATCACACAGTTGTATGGGGATCGCCTCCCTTTATTTATTGTTAAATGAAACTTATAAATTATATATCTTTCTTCAGGTGACCTCGTGGTTCTTTAGGCAATCTCCAACACTTGTTGTGCCCCCGCAGTGTTCCTCCCTTTTGCCTTGGAGCCCAATGCGCTCTGGTTGGAAGGTCGGCTCGAATGACTGGTTTGTATTATTATTATTATTATTTATTTAGTGGTTGAATTTAAATAAATAATAATATTTTTATTAACCAATTAGACCAAAACTTTTTTCCCTCCCTCAAAAACTTTATAAACACATTAACATTTTAACCATTGGGAAATTTGAATAACTAGTATCATTTTGTTGGGTTAATTCAAAACCATGAAGAACTATTTGAGTTTCTAATGCTCTTTACAAAAAATTTCCTTCTACCATGTACTTTTCATCCTTTCCAACGCCTTTTAGCCATATATATTAGTCACTTTTCAACAAAAACACACCACTTCCACTTAATCAACGATATCTCTTCAACCACAACCTCTCTTCGCCTGAATAAACCACCATCGAAACCCTCCCTTTCTCCTATTTATTTCTGTGTCTCTTTATGATCCAGAAGTCAACTTTTTTTTGATGTCACAAGTGTTTTATATTTGCGAAAATATGCAACATATCTATGACTAAATGCGAAACATAATGTTGCGACAGTCTGACCACCATCATAAATACAAATAAAAAACTTTATAAATTCAAATTTAAAAATATAATGATAATTTAAATGTAGAGAATGTAAATAAAATCTGAAACGACCAAACTCAAAAAGACTAAAATTTTTTTTTTTTTTTTTCCTAGACTGCGGCGCAGTCTCAAGCAAATTTCTGACTGCGGAGCAGTCAATACTTTCGGCCCGAAATTCGTAAAACATGATTTTCAACTCACTGCGGCGCAGTCATGACT
>JAOEHQ010008040.1:0-17124 GCA_025447715.1 Asclepias incarnata
AGATGATTTTTTAGTGGTTCTCATAGTTCTCACCCTTATTTTTTGTTCTCACTTGATCACTTCACTATATATATATAGTTCTTTTTAAATGAAACTTTTAAAATTTAAAACCTAAACTAATAAACTAATCTAATCAAAAAAAGATAGTTCAATTAGTTATTTAATATTTAGGCATTTAGGGCCTAATTTAAATTAAAATATAAGCTCATTTGTAACCTCATTTTTTAAAACCTATTAAAAGATTAATCCTGATTATAAAAAAAAAAACCTCACACTCGTATGAGCTATTCAACAGTTATGGAAAATTGACGATCGCTATTCCTCTTATTCGCTACAATTTTTCATCAAATTAGAAATCTGAGATCGAATGAGATTGAAATGCATTACAGGCTTACGGTATTGAATTATTGTATAATTGATTCTTGATTTATGATTATTGAATAATGATTATTATTTGTTGAATTTTAATTATTGAAAAATGATTATTGTCTTTTTGATTATTCAAGTGTAGGAACTTTTGTGTGCGTGAGGTTCGATTCAAGTTTAGGAACTTTCGGCAATTGGCGTTAAAGATTTAAGCTATTGAAATCCGCAGGTTTGTCTAATAACTCAAGTAGTTACTTTATTATTCACCAACTGACTTATTATTTGATCATTGATTTGATTTAAAATTTAGATTTTAGAGTATGGTATACTCAAATTTAGATTTAATTTTCAAAAATTATGCCTTCTACTAAGAAACTGGGTTTCAGGATCGATTGATGAAGCTAAAAGTATTGCTATTGAAATGGGTGTTGATCCAATATTTCCAAAAAGACGTCTAGTTCGAAGGAAAAAACACTTTAACTAGAGTTCAAGTGATAAAGAAGTTACATTTTCAACCGAAGACAATTTTCAACCATATCGTTGATCAAGCTAGTACTTCTATTGAAACAAGATTTGGTTTGTTTAATTAACACAGTGGTTCACATACTAGACCACCTAAAGGACCACACTGGCATCACTAGGCACGACGATGATGGTGATGGTGGTATCGGCAATGACAGATGGACATACCTCCTATGTTTAGAGTTGTATTCGATGAAAATCCATCTTATGTGATACAAATAAAAGATAAGGTGGATTTGAACTTGATTTTTCAAAGTATAAATATTTCTATCTTCCTCGGTAGTTTGTACTTGTTATTCGAAAAATCCAAATTATTTATAACTTTGTTTAAGACGGATTTGTATTCAACTGACAACCTTACAACTAACTAGTTTGACTACACAAGTATAACTACTTTAATTAGCGTGACTTTACACTTTTGACCTTTTAAGTTTTAACTTTATAATTTCGTTAACTTGATCCTTAAACTATAACTTTAAGGAACTTACAATTAGTAACTTTACTATTACTATCCGCGCCCATTACCCGCGGGTGTCATCCCTACTTGAAGTGGGGTTCATGAGTACGGGCAACACTTCCATCGACTTCAATATGTCGACATGACATCTTCGTTAGAATGTGTGGGTTGATTTGACCTATCTCGATCTTTTATGTCAACGTGTATATATGGACAAGAAGTTGCATTTATACCACATATGCATGTAATACAAAGACACATCGGTCGTTTGTCAGGTCTTCTACTTAAGGCTTTTACTACATATTTTTGTCTTTTTTAAATTCTCTCTTCTAACCTATTCATGTTTTCACACTTTTGTCTCTCATGAAAATGTTCATATTGGTTTGAACTTGTTTGAATGAGGTTTAACATGAACCTAAACAAGTCTTTTGAAACAATGGCACTTATCATAATCCAATGTATGAACATTTTGCAAGTCATTTAATGATACATATAACAAACATATGTATATATCTAACCCAATACAAGACAATGATATCAACTCAGAGCTGATTGAGTCATCAAGTTTTACCCTGAAGACTAGGTAGGGGCTTTTGGGGGTTTTTTTTTTCCTTGGATGCTTACTCAGCGTTGAATGTAGTGGGACTCTGTTAAGACAGCCGACTACCTTGGTTTGAGTAGGCCTTCATCTTCGAATGATGAGGGCATATTCTATTTGAAAGTTGCTGTTAAAAAAAAAAACTCAATACAATATGATGAAAACGAGTCCATTTGGTCATGTTTTTGGAAAACATATTTTACTAACCACTGTCCAAAAATTTGTTTCAAATATGACTTGAACCCACAATCTCATAATAAATGCCCCGAATGTCGTTAAGCCAAATACCTTTTGGTATCTACACTGACCATTTGGCTTCGCCTGCTGAATTTGGGTTGGAAAACGAAGGGAGAGGTGGGGTTAACAAACTATATGATTACGAACGACAAATATTCCACCCTTTTTGATACGTGTATACAACATATCCGAACGTGTGGGTTACTCGCTACCACATATAACTACTCGGCGATTCGCCAAAGTTGTCATGGTCTACGGTAACGACTAACGAGTACAAAGAATGATTGTCGTTTGTGTTGTCTTTCTTCTTGAAAGCTTTTATTACAACATGTTTTGTTTTATTTCAATATACACCTCTAACTCTTTATGTTTTCACAATTTTTGTTAAAGAAATTTGGTGCTACTTTGAAGTGTTAGTGACTACGTGACAAAATGATTTAGAATGTGACAATGTGTGTTTTGTCTTTTCAATCTTGTGTGTTCAATTATCTTCTGAAAGCTTACTGTTATGTATAAACTTTTAGATTTTCTGCTTCGAATATATTTGTACAAACTGATAAAAACTAATTCTCCAATTCAAAACAATACAACAAACAAAAGAGCACTTAAAATTTAAGATATGAATTGAACGCAACTTTTTATTAAAGAGATAAAGGCTTGAAATTTGAGGGTACTTTTTATTTTGTACATAGTTATATCACGAACTTTTTTATTTTTCCTAGCTGCCCAACTAACTTTTAATTTATTTATTTTATATAAAAAAGGGTTAAAGAGGGAACCTTGTCCCAGTACCATAATAACACAATTGGATACCCATCATGACCTTCTCGTAAGATTTTTGATTCCGGTGAAATATCTTCATTTAATTCTCACATGATCTGGCATCCCTAAGGATCGAACCCGAGTCATTTAAGTCTTCCCATGTGGGCCTTAAGCTTCATTAGTAACAGATACCACTCCATCTATGATGGATTGGTATTAACTTTTAAAATTTATTCACGTATGCATATCGTATTATTTTATTACCATCAAACTTTCAAAATTATTCAGATATGGTCATTAAACTTTCAAAAATTGTACATATATGATTATTAGTAAATTCAAAATTTGATGGCCATATGTGAACATATTTTGAAAGTTCACGATCATTTTTAATAACAAAGTACAATGTACATATGTGAACAAATTTTGAAAGTTCGTTAGATAACCAAACCAATAAAAAAGTTTATGATGTAATTGTGTACAAGAAGAAAAGTATGTTAGCATTACAAGCTTTTACCCCTATTATTAATAAGATGTCAATTTTAGTATTAGTGAAATCGAGACACCAAATGATTTGGAAAAGTTTCAAAATATAACTACGTTTTTTGCGATGACAATACATATTAAAAACTAGCGAGACATTATAATTCTAAACGAAGAACCTAGGGAAACTTGGAAGAAACTCTGACACCACTTGGAACTTGGAAGATATGACGATGAGGGTTAACAGTAGAATGAACAAATTAGTAAATTGTAAACTATTTATTTATAAAAAAGAGGGTAATTGATAGAAAGATGATTGACACATGGTTAGTAATTTATAGAGTAACTCGGCCCATTAGTGGAAGGTGGGTCCAACTAGCATCAAAGTCTTTTCAGAGGATGGCATCCAGACCATAACCATAATGGTATCGTTTCAGGCCCATTAGTTGCATGCGTATATCGGTATATACACATTTGCAGAAATATTGTACAAATGTAACAAAAAGTTAAATATGACAATTTACATTTTCAGCTTGTGATGTACAGCTCTTGAAGTAAATAATTGAAATGTTTGTGGATTAGAAGTGAGTTTGTAAAGAAATAATTTTTCAAAACTGAAAAAGGATATATGAAAAATGTCAATTGAGCATGATTTTACATTTAAATAAATGCATCTCAACTTGTGCATTTACGACACAAACTTAGATATAAAACATATGCCCAGGCTTGTTTTTGTCTCATTTTCTCTAATTTTCTAAAAGAAGCTGTACTCGTTTGCTCCGCATCGAGCGTGCAAGTGAGCGCAAGCGACCGATAAAGGTTGGGAGCAACGTCTTACTAATAAATATAGATGAAAACGGTCTAGGAAGAAGGCTATGAGTATATAAAAACTTCACAATGAACAGTCAAAACTGTCCATTTTTTCTTGTTTTTACTTTGTCACAACTTAACGTGCTAGTTTGTTTTAAATGGAAATAAAAATGTGCAACATAACATCAGAAAACATTAAGCTAAACATTGATCCTCTACATTCACATATTAGCACTGCAAATAAAAATGTTCAACATAACATCAGAAAACATTAAGCTAAACATAGTCTAATACGAATTAACTAGAGAAAAATAACAAAAAAATCATGTTCATACTCAGAACAGCCATTACATTACATTACAATCAGATACATACTATTACAATAATGTTCGAATAACTATGTTTCTAGTCCTAACTTACGTCCAATCATTCTAACCCAATCTTCAACCTCGTCAGGTTGTAATTGCATCCAAGCTTCCCTATAAGTTGCACTTTCACAAAAAATAACAAGTGCCATTTTGTGCAAAGGGTTTTTAGCTCCCCAACAAAGCTCTTGTAGCTTATCTCGACAATCTTTGAAAGACGGCTTATTATTACTATCAATAATTATTTTTAACGCCTTGGACATATCTTCTTCAATGGCTGAAATATTTGAGTTTTTCGAAATTTTAGCCTTTTTTGTCGGCCTTTGAGCTTCAACAGGAGAAGAAGAGCAAGTGGGCTTTGAAGTTGAAGTTTCATGTGTTCCATTAATATCTCCAGTATCTTGAATCAGGAGAGGTTCGGGACAAGATCTAGACCTTTCAGACGATGATCCCCCACTTTCTACCTCTGTGGCAACCACCGGGTCAAAAAGTTGTGCACACAACTGAGGGAAAACTAACGAAGTGCTCTTCAATGATTCTACGTATCGATTTCCCTGTATTTTAAAGAGATGATTCTTAAGGCTATAGAGATTAATTCAAATAAAACTATCCTTAATGAGACCACTTTTGGGTGGGTTTGCACAACAGCCCAAAATGTGTTACACAGCTGCCACATGTTGCTTTCTTATTCTTTTTTTATATATTTTATCATAAGCTCTGTTTAACAGCAACTAAACCCTACCACTATAATATGCAAATACATAAGTGAAGGAAAAAGATATAGAGTAAGATAACTCACCTTCATTTCTACGTTCCATTCCTCTTCTGTTAAATTAAACGTGTTAGTCAAAGGATCATACACGTTCCCGCTTTTGTTTTTCAGTTTTAGAAATGCTTTGTACTTGGCTTTCAGATAGTCATAATGGTTCTTCATTTGTTTTTGATTGACAACAAGATTATGCTTATCTTTTAGCTTTTCTGCAACGACCCTCCACGAAAACGCATGAAGACTAGCACCATTTCTTCCATCTTCCGCAACTTGGTTAATACACGCTTCTAGAAAAGTTTTTACCACTTTTTCACTTTTCCAACTAACCCTTAGTTTCTTTCCCGTTTTAGACTCACCAATTTGTTCCATACCTAAAGACATAAATAAAACAAACATTTATAACTCAAACAAGTAATAATAGGTGAACAACTAACAATAAGATATAACTGACTCATAACTGACTGCAAAATTTTTCCTTCAAGGAGGTTCTCTTTGTTACTTTTAACCGTAATTCCCAAATTCTGAACCATTTCGTGAGCTATTGTCATACATGAGTTCAACTGATTAGTTCTCTTCGATTCTCTTATAGGTTGTTTAATAAAACTGGATGACTTACTGCAGAATTAATCAGAGGTGGTGAGCTATGCAAAGATGCTGAATGCACTTGGTTCTGAATAAAAATGACTGCTTGAGAACAAACTAATACCAAGACTAGAAGCATTGCAGCATATTTGCTTCTACTAATTATCGAAACCATCTCAGCCATAATTACTACACTTGTAAACTTAAAGACTAACATACGGATGAACAGATTTAAAAACAGAACAAAAATAAATACCAGCTTCACATACGGATGAACTCCCATATTGCCACAATAATACGGCTCACTAATCTGGATACCAAAAACCAAAGCGTAAGCTTTCCATTTTCAGACAAAGTGCTACAAACACTTGACTCAATTTGAAGGTCGCTTGTTGCGTTATACAGTAAAAGGTTCCAAAGTCTCATTGGGGAATTTCATCGAGCAGTTAGTGCCCATAAAGATAAAGGATTACAAATCCATCAAATAGATGAATGACACAGCTTAGGAAACCAGCAAGCACAACATTAAAAATCATCAGGTAGATAACAGCAGATTAAAAGTTAAACATGACAAAAAAAAAAAGGCGTTCAATTAAAAGGGCAGTCTTGGAAAAAGAAGGCCACAGAATCATCCTGTATACCCCCAACTCTTTTGAATCATTCAGCATCTCATGCAGCACGTAAGCAACGTCCAGAGGTTTTTATTTGTCGCACCAAACACACTGGATGCTGACTGATTCAGCACCCAGCACTAAACCGACGTATACCGTAGGTATCAAACAGTCCCTAACCCTAATTTCCCAAATTCTGAACCATAGCAATTACAATATCAGTGACCAGGAAACAAGGAAACCGACCGGGGATACTAAAATCTAACGAATCGTCACAGTCTCACAAACGACAAGAGGGTTGAGATTTCACCAGAAAATCGAGGATTTCAACCCAATGTTTAAAATTGTACTAGTAGATTTTGGCATAGTAATACTAATAAGCAACAAGAAGACACAAAAAATTCATATTAATAATGCGAAAGGATATTCCATAAATTAGGAACTTAATGTCAGGCATATAATATATATAACAATATATTATTTATTATTATCACTCATAGTTTTGCATTTTATACTGCAAAAGAAAAATGCTACAAAAATGATGCTTTAATAACTAATTATTATCTATTATTATTATTTCAAGTGTAAGAAAGATAAAAATTCAAGAAATGGATTACCTTTTTTATGAAATTGAAGAGATGAAATTCTTTCCTGATTTTGAATCAAATAGAAACCCTAGAGAGACAAGTACCCCAAATTGCAAATAACCCGGGAACCTATTTATGACCCATTACTATTTAATTTCAACTTTTAAATAAAGAAAATACATTTCTTTACATTGATAATAAATATAAAAAAATTAATAAATACTTTTAAAATTTTATCAAATTATTCTGCATGGATACACCATTATTTTTTCTTTGAAAATTGGAAAATGCATTGTTCAAGAAAAATCTTGATAACTTTTTCAATTTTCAAGAAAAATGTTGTGTTTTTATTGCACTTTTATGTGTGCAATCACGAAACAAGTTAAAAAAAACTCATATTTTGTATACATCTTAATAATTAAGGGTTTAAAATATACATTAGTTTCTAAAATAAAGAAAAATAAATACACTCATATCTTTCAGAGAAAAAACACACACACACATATATACACTAATATGATGTGTGTATTATGTAATGGGGTCGTTAAATATGTCGAGTCAAATGAGTAATTATTGGTTATGGTTCACTTTTACGTTATGGGCTTTTAGGTAACCAGAAAGATTACCCATGCTATACATGGTAGTTGAATATGGTTGTTTTTATTTTTATATTCTTTATTACAGTTTATATGTATATATGTATAATGCTTTTGAATGTAAAAATTTTGTTAAAAAAATTTTTAAATTAAATTTATTGACTTGATTGGAAATTTATGATAGGCTCATGATTGTACATGCTTTTTAAAAAATATATATTTTCACTTTATTTTGTGAAAAATCTTTTTTTTTTTTTTGTAACATGTGAAACTTGAACCTATGAACCCCAACCCTCACCCGCTAATTAAAAGTATATTGATTTAATTTGGAACAACTTTTAGTTGGTTATTTAGTGTTTTGATTTTTATGTCGAATGAAATTAGTAGTATTTATTAATGATGAGTAATAGTGAGGGTATTTCATTTTTACAAATATAAAAATTTAGATATACTAAGTTATAAATAATTCTCTAACCAAAATAAAAAAGGGAAAATGTTATATGCTGCTAACATTATATATGCTGTACACACATAAATATTTTAATGATAAAAGGGGGTCCCCTGAATTTAATGTTTCCCCTCACAAACATTCACAAACATCACCTACCTAACTATATACTGTTAACATCATATAAGTTATCCCCAATAAAAAATGGAAATACAGTTGGCTAATTAACATTTTATGTAATTAAGATTTGAATGTTGGGGTAGTTTAGACATTTTAAAAATATTGCATTCCTAATTTTATAAATAGAAGGATTATTGACTCGGAAAATAAATCATTACTATATTTATGTCCTTTAATTTGTCAACTTTGTAATATTTTCGTTCCATGCTACCGTTAAAAAAATTATTATACTTGCTAGAAACATCTTATATCATCAAAATTTCAAAATAATAGAGAAAACTTTTAATTGTAAGTCAACATGTTACAAAAATGTAAACTTATGAGTGTCTGCGTGTATACACTATACATGGATAACAAATACTAGTGAATTAATATTATCTTTGCCTCATAATTAATGTTCGCATTATCTTTACTATTATATAAAACAAGCATATATGATCATTCATCATTGTCTTAAATTTTAAAAAAAAATTTTAAAAAAAAGAATAAATGGGTGGGAACCCCCCGGTCCCATGTCCCGTCTTGGTACCCAAAGCGCACACTGCATAACACCACGTGTGTATACACGTCTTAAAAACTAATAAGTGTAAGGGTGGAGGGAGTGTCTTAAAAACTAATCAGTGTAAGGGTGGAGGGAGTGTTATCCACGTATCCCAAACCTAAAGATGTAAATGAGACGAGACAACTCACGAGTTATTCGAGATCAACTCGCAAAATACTCATAATCGAATCGGCTTAATTCGAGTCGAACTCGAGTAGACAATCCAGTCGAACTCGAGTATTAAAATACCAAGCTTGTAAAACACGTTAACCTTATCAAGCTTGTATTAGTTTACAACTTTACCCTTAATATATATGTATTTTAATATAAATTTAGTATTATTATATAATATCGAGTCGAACTAAAAAATGTCGAGTCGGGTATAAATTATCAATTTCATTAATATATCCTTTATTATTATTCTTAATACTTACTATCGAGTCAAGTCGAGCCGATCCAAGCTTGAAAGTGTTGATTAGGTACTCGAGTTTAAGCTTGAAAATAAAGGCTTGGTCGAGCTCGAGTCGAGCTTCGAGTTTGGTAATTGAGTCGAGCTCAAGCTTGGTAATGTATCGACTCGACTAAGATCGATTACACTCCTACTCAAAATAATACCACAAAATCACTCTCTTTCCTCCAAATCATTAGTTTTTCTATTCAAACTCCACAACATCAACCAGAGAAATACCACAACAAGCACAACATACACAACGTAAAATGAAATATATATATATATATATATATGTGTGTGTGTGTGTGTGTGCGTGTGTGTATTTTCCATAATATTAAAGTTTATACAATAATATAAAATATGAAAGATTTTATCATTTTATAATATAATAAAAATAAAGCATTTGGATGGAATGACCCATCAAAAAAAAAAACCATAACATATGTTGTGGCTACAACATTACGCAAACAACAACGCTACTGGGGTGAAGGGGACAAAGGGTCACAACATCTCCCACAGCATATTCACCCCCTCCCCGACCTTTAGGGAAGGGGTATATGATATTACGCATTTTATACATATTTTCATATGTGATATTGGCTCGTTTATACTTTAATTATTGACAAATTTGTGAACTTTGATACTTATTATGTTTAATTTGATATTTCAGGCAAGTATTGAAGTTCGTGGATAAAAAAGATGGAATATTGTTAGAAAGACTTCCAAAATGAAGAAAAGTGTTGTAGAACCTAACCCCCGTCACAAATGGTTCACATTCGTTAAGAAGTTCAAGACAAGTTTGTTTAGCCTTGCTAACACGCTTTAAGAAGTTCTCATAGCCGTTAGAAGTGTCTAACGGTCATCACACTCGATCTAACAACCGTTAAACGTTGATGGACAGTTATGGCTAGGGCTGGGATTGTGAAGGAACTTCCCTGTCTAACGGGCGTTAAACATGCCTTACGGCTGTTAGGTCTTGTCATGGTACATATGTTCGTTTTGAATGTAATACGAATAAACACAATCTTTATTTACATTGTATCTTATTATAATTTCCTTATAGAAAACTTTGTTGAATTTGTTTTCGGTTCAAACCACAACGGAACATATGCACGACATTATAATTACTTTTTAATGAATACTCGAGACTAAAAACACAATTTTTTAGTATTTTAGTGTCTTTATTTTGACGTAAGCGTGTACACTGGAATACTATTTACTACAATTTTTTGATTAATCCACTCATATTAAAAAAAAACTAGTCAAAAGTAACAAATTGTATTTTGTGGAAAATGAGTTTTGTTAACCACTGCACTAGCATATTATCCACAGAATGCAACAGGATTAAATATTTTTTGGACGTTGTTTGATTCGTCGCAACATCGCAAAGGGGTTTAATAGTATAGAAAAAAACATGATACATGTATCTTTTTAGAAAGAAAAAAAAATAATTTTCCAATTAACTACAAAATTATATTATTAAATGAATTCTTTAACAAAAGCTTAAATTATGAATAATTTATATTGTATTTTATGCATATTATACTTTTTAGAAAGAATTCATTATTTAAAACTATAAAATATAAGTTATAAAAAAATTAAGTTGTAATTAAATTAGATAATTATTTAAATGAGGAAGGTTGACTAAATGTTTAAGAAATATATAATAAAAAGTAGTAAATCTAGGATCGACTTTCCATTAGGAGAGTTGATAAACACATTCCCTTTAAATCAAAGGTCATCGGTTCAAATCATATTATTCCTAAATAAATTTAAAAGTCTTTTATTTAACATTATACTTATCAAGGGCCGGGTATAATAAGTATTTCAAGTTTTTATTGTTGAAAAAGAGGGTAAATGCATTATATAATACTAGCAATGTACCCGCGCGATGCGCGGTCTTGGATGATATAAAAAATAAAATAAATTATAATGTATATGTAATTCGTAAACTTCATTCAATACATGCATCAAAAGGTGATGTTGACCGGCGCCGACTGCAGGTTCTAAATTGCATAACACACTGGTATATAAAAAATGTGTTTGTTATTATTGTTATAATATTTAAAATTGATTATTTATATTAATATAAAAATAATATATAGTTAATTAATATATAAATAATATAAATATTAAATGATAGTAAATGATATAATAAATAAGGAAATGTTTAAATTTTTTGAAAATTAAGACATCATTCATTTGATTTATAATGTAGTATAGATATACTGGCGCAATGCATCGGGAAGATAGTGGCGGCAACGAGATGTAGGAGGTGAGTGGCAACTGGTGGTGGTCATGGTGATGGTGCCGGCGAGATGGGAGTATTATAGATATTCTAGAAGATGTGGGTATTGTAGGTATGTTAAGTGATATTATTGAAAACGTAATGTGAGTATTTTAGGGGATTGGGTAAAATACGATTATATTTTTCTTTTAGACAAGTGTTAATTACATTGATAGTCCTTATGGTTTATTTAAATTTTCATATTTGGTCCTTTAAGTTTAAAAATAACAAAGAACGTCCTTTATTTGAAAAGTTGTTACACAGGTGATCCTTTATGCTTCCTAAAATTTTAAAATGACTAGTTTATCCTTTTTTTTTCTTTATACTAATATATAAAGCAAATGACCCGATCTCATTTTCTCAAAAGATGAATTGATATACCAAAAATGCCCCTCACTATTTTTTACTATTTTAAACATCTCCACTTGATATACCTATAATACCCTTAAAGAAATTAATTAATTTACAACATTAACCTTCACTCTTAAAATAACGATACTACACCATTTACACCAATAACCTACATTACTTGCCGCCACCACTACCACCTGTCACCACCACCACCATTCGTCGCCGCCACCACACCGCCGCTACCACCACCACCTGTCACCGCCGCCACCACCAGTCGCCTCCATCATCGCCGCCGCCGCATTGCGCGAGTACCCTTCTAGTATATATATGCTTGAGGTTGTCATCACACGTTGATCATCTTGGCTGTTAGAAGATTCAAACCTTTATGAAGAAAAACATAAGACCTAATTGAGCTATTTAAGAATAATGATATATCTTTTTAAAAGATCGTTTTAAATGTGACAAATGTTAAAATCAATAAATGATATGAGGAAAAAGAGAATTTGGGTTACACATGTCGATCACTCATTTCTCGCTATATATAAAACTAAGTCGAATGTTAGTTTTTAAAGGATTTTAAACTTAGTTGGGAGTATTTCATAAGACAAGTAGGATCATGGCATTAAAATTAAATGTTCTGTAAAATAGTAACTAAAATTTAGGCTCTCTGAAATAAATAAATAAAAGAGTTAATTACAATTTTCGTCCCTGTCGTGGTACCCAGCTTGAAGGTTTTGTCCTTACCTTTCAAAAATTACAGTTTTAGTTCAAAAAACTTTGCTCCGTCAACACTTTTAGTCCAAAGCATTAACATACGTTAAAATACCCATCACGTGACGTGCACATGATGGGTATTTTAGTCTTTTTCTTACAACAGGACCAAAAGTGTAAATTATTCATCATCATCATCTGTGTATCTATTATCTATATCTATATCATCATGTGTATCTATATCTATATCATCATCATCAGAACAAAACTCAAATTCAATAAGAATCCAGGTTCTAGATCTATACACATTTCACAAAAACAAAACCTAAAATCCAAAATCAATGAAATAAAATACATACATATTAATGAAACCTAAATTCATTAATATTAAATAAAACCCAAATTCAAAATAAAAAACAAAATATTTATCACTCAATATAGAAAATCTGTATATCTAATCATCTCATCTGTATATCTATTTCTCTATCTATTTCTATATCATCATCATCATCACTGTGTAAAACTAAAGAACAGATCTATATATATATATATATATATATATATACATACTCACACGATCTGAAGATGTATATACATACTCACACACACTCACATATATCCGATCTATATATCAATATACACTCACATAAAGATAAGATCGATCCACATAACTTGGTATCCATAAACAAAATGAAGGGGTTACCGGAAAACGAGAATGAAGGGGGTTACCGGAAAACGAGAATGAAGGGGTTGATGTTTTTTGTCTATCCGATTACAGGGAAACGAGAATGAAGGGGTTGATGTATCCGGCCACCACCACCCTAGATCTGCCATCTCCGGCCAGAAAGTGAAAGGCAACCACAACCACCAGATCCGGCCACCAGATCCGACCACCCCTTTAAATATGAAAAGGGACCAGATCTCGAAAAGATTAACGCACGAATAGTGGTTGGCTATATATAAGTATGTATATGAATAATGGTTCAGTATCACATCTCATTCTTGCCGCCTTTAAATTGTACCATTTGTAAGTCTTTGTCTATTAGCATTTTATTATTTTAATAAAGAAAATAATGGTTCAGTAATAAAGATTTTTTTTTTCTTTTTTGTTATAGTCTTTGTCTATTAGCATTTTTGTCTATTAGCATTTTGTTATATATATACATTACTTTTCACTATATATCAATATATATATATATATATATATATATATCAATGAAAAACATCATGTGCCTGGCAACTAGATAGACAAAAAAATCATGTGGAAACGAGATATATCAATAAATAATGGAAATGTTGTTGATTTATTTATATATCAATATATATATATATATATATATATATATATTATTGTTATTATTTGGATTTTATATATTAGTTGAATTGAATTCAAGTTAAGGTGTATGAATTATTTATTAGTTGGATTTTATTTATTAGTTGGATTTTATTATTATTAGTTGTTTTGAAGATGATGATATAGATATAGATATAGATATAGATATAGATTTAGATATATTCAAAGTTAATTACACTTTTGGTCCTATAATAATAAAAAGACCAAAATACCCTTGCACATGACCTCACATTTAACTCTGTTAGACCCTTGGACTAAAAGTGTTGATGGAGCAAAGTTTTTTGGACTAAAACTGTAATTTATGAAAGGTAGGGACGATTTCTGCAAGCGGGGTATCACGACAGGGACGATTTCTGTAATTTACTCATTTTAGTATTTTACCATGTGGTGTGCGTCTGTGGGGCTGGTCCTACAGAGTAGTCAGAATATGTGGATGTTAATTAAAAGTCAAAAACATCATTATTATATCATCATCATGACGTTGTTTCATCAATGTTTTGACTTTTGTGTTACGTGCTATATAGTGCCTATCTATTTTCATCTCCAAATGTCTATTTTCACCCTTTTTTATGTTTTAAACAGTTGTACGGTATGCAATACTAATTATACATTAAAGATGTATGATTTGTCTTATATGGTGAAAATAGTAGCCCCCGTTATATATCTGATGATGGTACCTTTTTGATCATATCATTTCATATCATATCATATCATATATATGGTGTTTGCTTGGCTCCTGGTTTCGTATTGCTCGATAACCATATCGGGATGTTCGATGTCATTGTCCTTTTCAATGTCGTTGGATACTTGGATGACGATTTTTCTTTCCTCTTTCACACTCTCTCTCCTATCATTTACATTGCATGGATAAAAGTGGTGTGCGGGTGGAAAATGATTTGATGGTATTATTAATATTTTTATTATAAGGTAGGGGTTGTATTCATGTGAATCTTAAAAAAATGGCGGAAACTAAGGGACAAATCTCAGCCACACATTTCCCCTCATTCTCTCCTCTTTTTGATATGTATTTTTATTTTTATTATATATTTTTTGATTTTTTTTTAATAAAAACTCATTCCAAAAAAAATTTTAAAATTTTTTTTTCAAAAAAAATAAAAATAAAAATTTTATGGGTTATGTGTTGAAAACGGATAGAGACGGTACGGGCGTAGCCCTTAATCGAACGGCTACGCCGTTCCGGTGGGGCTTCGCCCTTACCGGTCATAGACCTTAAGGCATTTATAGAGGGGTTGGAAACCGGACGCATCTGGAAATAGTTTGGATTTGATGGGCGGCGATCCAAGAGATGGTGGTGGTTGGATACGGTACGGGCGTTGCCCTTAGCCCCTAAAAAATAAAAATTAAAAAGTTGTCGAAAGTATATCAGATGACCTCTCTAATAAAAGAGGACGGAATTTTAAGAACACTCATATATTTTTTATAATTTATCGATGTACTGTTTTTGAGATAAAATATTTTGAATGAATTAGATGAAACTAATAATTTATGGAGGAGAGAGAAAAATGGAAGAAAATGTGTGGCTGATTTGTCCCTTAGTTTCCAAAGAAAATTTAGGATTCAAATGAACATTTCCCTATAAAGTAGTAATAAATTCACAACATCTTTTATCCATCCATAACAATTAGTGTTTTACATAGTTGTATGTTATGTATTAACACCATGTATTTGTTGTAGATGGATAAAAGATGTTGTAGATTTATCATAATGCTGCATTATGATAGTTTTAATATAATCTTCCTCACCCGTTGACCCTCTTTCTTACACCCATTACAAATTTACCTTCGCTAACAATCCATAACTTTGCCATTAAACATTTTGTGCATTTCTTTCCATTTTTCTTCACATTCCCATCAACTATTTTCTTGGCACAAGACTTGAGTGAGGAATTCAAGGTGTTGCAATCAGTAGTGTTGTCACCAATTTAAACTTAGTTGTTTCATTGATCACCCACATCAAGACCCCTCTATGTACAGCCTCCATATTACCCACGGATCTTTTACAAACAACCCTGATATTGGTTGTCTTAGTGATGTATTGGGGATGTATTAAGGGACTTGTGGTGGGAGGAGGTTTTTCTGATGTAATGCCGATGTGACGCTGACAGAAACAAGTAATGGCTTGTGATGGGAATGGGCATAATGAGTGCTCTAATGTACGTGATAGATAACACCGCAAATATGTATCGTGTCATCAACACCATAGACTTTCACAACGCTCTCTCTTAAATCTGTGACCCAATGTCCTCATTAAAAACTCAACCATATATATATATATATATATATATACTACATTATAATGGATTTGAGTGGTGTCTTAAAATTAAATTTTTTAAGTACATTTCAATTTTACTCTTACATTTAATACTCTAATAAGATTTAATGCAATATCAATTAATCAAAACAAAATAGAATTAATTAAAAACATAATTTATTATTATAAATTAAGGAGTCAAAATAACAATAATTGATAATTTTTAAAAAAATACAAATAAAAAAATCAACTTTACACAATTATCACGGACGTCGGACGCCACCACTTTCAACCTTTTACCCGTTTGTTCTTGCTAAAATATTTAAAACACATTCGGCTACCGTGTATTTCACGGACACATTTCAAGTATGTATCCAAAGAATATATTATTAAGTGTAGTGTCATTTCATTTTCCAATAATATATAGGTAGGTAGTCTCAACATTATGTTATTATTAGACGGATGTCCGCGCGATGCAGCGGTGATGGTGGTACCGGCGACGGCAACAGGTGGTGGTAGCGATGACGAGTAGTGTATGTTATTGATGTAAAGGTTATTGATGTAAAAATGGGTAGTGTAGTCATTTTAGAAGTTAAGGGGTAGATGTAAATTAATTTCATTAAGAGTATTATAGGTATATCAAATGGAAATTTTAAAATAATAAATAAAGGAGAGTGATATTTTGAGTACTCACTCTCGTCTGAATCGAAACTCAACCTTCAAAAAAGTAAAAAAAACGCGGAGAGAAGGGAAGGGGGGGGGGGGGGGGGTTTTATTTTTTTTTT
>JAOEHQ010008051.1:0-17120 GCA_025447715.1 Asclepias incarnata
GGCTAGGAATTGTTCTTTTGGTCTTTTTAAAATAGGTGTTCTCAATCTAACTCATCCCTATATATATATATATATATATATATATATGGTTAAAACCTTTACGATACACAACTTCATAACAATCATACATACACATATATGCACGTTTAAGTGATCAATAACTTTGGTTTTGTTTATAAATAAGATAACAAACTCAACTAAAAACAATTATAAGGTAAATGGTAAATACTTGAACTTACATTCATGGTGTAAAATTTGCTCCTTCATGGAAAAAAAAACAATTTGTAATTTCAAAATTTTATTAAATATACACAACAAAGAACTTAACAAAAGAAAGTTCAAATAAATAATAATCTAAATATAATCTTTTTAAAAAGATGCTAGAATTACAAACAATATACAAACAAACTCTTATAAACTCATGTTCTACTAATGAAAAAAAGAAAAAGAAAGAAAAAAGAGAAAACAAATTTTAATATGATTGGTCCACTTCATATGCCATGTCATTTTTGTAAAATTTTGTTTGTAACTTGTTTGTAAACATAACATTTTTCATCTTTTTAAGAGCGGAATAAAAGTTCGAATCATATCCAACTAATGTCTCCATTATTTTTATTCTTTTTGATATGCAACCTATGTCAATGCACAATTGTTTGATTAAAAATAGGTTAAAAATCTTATTTTTTCATTATAAAAAATAGCCGTTTGGAGACGGATATATGAATTTTGGTGGTTGCCATACGCCCATAATCCTCTTTCCCATATGTGAAAATATGAACAGTCTATTTGCAAGCCCGACTAATTAATCACATACAACATTTAGAACGTCACTTCAGACTACATATGAGATGATAAAACGTTCTATTTGCGATAGTCAACAAATTAAATGTCTACTATCTAGAGGTGTAGTTGGTAAAACCTCAAAGAATCAAGCATTGAAGGAATGGCCAACTCCTCAAATCAAAATATACTAGTTTAATCTCAATTTTCTAAGATTTAAAATATCTATAATATCCTTATTAATTTATTAATTAATGATACTTTTCTTATTGTTATCACTTATATTTTTTAATTCTTAATTATGAAAGAAAAAAAATACAATTTTTTATTATCTTTTATACTACTACACCTGCGACAACCACTATTAAAAATCATTGAACACCAATTAACAAAAATATTTAATCTTGTTGATGTGCGTGAGTACTATGATAGTATATATATATATATTACATAAAGATCGATAAAACTGATTATATATACTCGTATTACTTAAAATGCATTATATACATTTTCAAACCATTTTGAAGGTGTATCGATTTAATACGGTTTTTGGCAACACAAGTGCTGTACATCATGGTCAGAAATGATACATATTGAAGGATAAACGAGGGGCAAGAAGAACCTCAAGTGGTGTTGCTTTGTTGTTAGTCATTCCTGAGGTTTCACTCATATCAATGGGATCGTTTGTTGGTACCTTGAGCACAAACTGCTGTATCAAACTAGCTAATGTTAAACCCAAAACTTGGAGGGAAAAGGAAACAGCAGGGCACATTCTTCTACCACTGCCAAAAGGAAGCAATTCAAAGTGATTTCCCTTGACATCAATATCCTTGTGACTTGTCAAGAATCTTTCTGGCTGAAATTCGTAGGGATCTGGCCAAATGTCTGGATCATGATGCATTTTCCAAATATTTAGAATTAATCGAGTGCCTTTTGGGATATTGAAACCACCAACAATACAGTCCTCTACCGACTCATGAGGAACAGAGAGTGGTCCAGCAGGATATAAACGCATTGTTTCTTTGATGATCGCATTGAGGTAGACTAAGTTTTTCAAGTCTGACTCCTCCACCAGTCTGTCCCTTCCAACATGCTCATCAAGCTCATCTTGCGCAATTTCTAACGTTCTCCGGTTGTTGAGTAGCAATGATAAAGCCCATGTTAAAGTCACTGATGACGTGTCCAAGCCTGCAGTTAGGAGTTGCTGCGCTCCATATAGAATTTACACCAAAATGCGCTCCATTAGGTTATAATCAAGTAATATGCTGAAAAAAGATGCAGAAGGTATCGAAAATGCATGAATATCAAATTATTAGGTAATAAAATTCGTATAGTATTTACTTGACATGTGGATTTGATAACTTTATCGTGGTCAAAACCGCAAAATTCGTCTTGAGAAGCACTTTCAACAATGTCAATTAGCACATCTATGAAGACTTGGTTCCCTTTGGATTGCTGTGTGGAATCTCTCATTACTTTGTGCTCTGTTAGCCATTCCTCAAAGACTTTGTCCAACTCTTTCCCTGTTTTCTTCATGGTTTTCTTATATCCACCCACATCCAAAAACTTTAAATAAGGTATAAAATCACACACCACGAATGCCCCCAATAAGTCGAAGTATTTCCTAACGATCGTCTGGAAATGAACCCCTTCTTCATCGTTAAGAGAAAACCTCTTTCCTGAAATAATCCTAACTACAATGTTTAGCACCAGGTTCCCGAACCATTGACTCATCTCCACCTTCACCATATCCAAATTTTCGCTGTCTTTGTTATTCGACCATGTTTCATATATATCTTTGATGGATGCTCTAAGTTCTGAAACTCGAATTTACCCAAGCATCTCAACTCGTTGTGGAGAAAGAACCTCGAGCATGATTATCTTGCGCATTTTTCTCCAATAGTCTCCATAAGGAGCAAGGCCGAACATGGCATAGTTATAGGCCATGAGTCTTGCTGACTCTGACTTGGGTCGACTTGCAAAGGCCTTATCGTTTGTAGTAAAACAATCTTTGGCCATCTCCCCATTACTCACCACCAAAGCTTGGTGAACACCAAGCTTGATTGTGTATATTGGCCCATGTATATCGGCCATGTCACCTAAAACCTTGTGAGGTAGCTTAGAGCCACCTAGAAGGTGTAAGTGTCCGATTATAGGCCATGTGCCCTTTGCCTGAGGCGGTGCTATCTTCTTCACTTTGCTTACTCTCTTTAGTAGGAAAGATAGTACAATAACAAAAAATGTAGTTGCTGTAATGCTTGAAATTGAGAGATACAACTCATCCATGGATTAAATCTTTGTAATATAATAGGAGTATGTGCGTATGTAGCTATGTCAAATATATTACTACTTGTAAAACAATGTAAAATATCATGAAAAATAAAACATATTTTGGTGCATTTGAAGGTTTGAAATTGCAGAATATTTTATTTTAATTCAGTATAAAAACAAAATATTTCGTTCTCCAGATTTTGGACTATAATTACCTCATTTTTTTTACTAATAAAAAATTGATAGAATAGAAAAAGAAAACAGTTACGTTACGTTGTTTGGAGGATAAAGATTGAAGAGGAACTTTATCGGCTTCCAAAATTTTCACGTCCACTTGTGTAATAGTGGACATAATGCAACCACGTGGGGTTAAAAGTATATACCATATTTTCCAATTTTCAAATTTCTCATGGCCTAGATAAACCACCTAATGTATCCAATTGTACGCCACCTATGTATTGATCATTTTATTTGCATAGATCCATAATTCAATATATCCAATGGATCAACAAAACTATACCCTCTTTTTTGGGGTTGTAGCTGTATTATTCATAATTTATTCTTTAACCATCACTAAAACTCGTAAAAACAACGCCCCGCCTGAAGCAGCGGGTGCTTGGCCTATAGTAGGCCATTTCAACCTCTTTGGAGGATCATCAGATCCTCCCCATATAGTATTGGGGTCCATGGCTGTGAAATACGGACCCATATATACCATTCAGCTTGGAGTACGTAGAGTATTGGTAGTGAATAGTTGGGAGATTGCTAAGGAGATTTTCACTATCCATGATGCTACAATTGCTTCTCGTCCCAAGTTTATGTCAGCTAAGATTTTGGGGTACAACTACGTCATGTTTGGAGTTTCACCTAATGGTCCATATTGGCGAGAAATGCGAAAAATCACCTCTCTTGAGCTGTTATCAAGCCGTCGCCTCGAGCAACTTAAACATATCCGTGTTTCTGAACTAAAGCATTCTATAGAAAACTTGTATGAGCAGTGGAGGGAAAAGAAAGATGGGCAGGGCAAAGTGTTGGTGGACATAGTGAAATGGTTTGGAGAATTAGATATGAATGTCATGCTTAGAATGGTTACTGGGAAACGGTACCGTGATGATGATGAAGATGAAGATATGAATAGGTTTCGGGATGTCATAAGAGAGTTCTTTTATTTCTTGGGCCTTTTTGTGGTGGCTGATACCCTTCCTTTCCTAGGATGGTTAGATATTGGTGGTCATGAGAAGGCCATGAAAAGAGTTGCTAAAGATATTGATTTTTTGTTTGGCAAATGGTTGGACGAGCATAAAACGAAGAGGGATTCTGGAGAGACTATTGGTGAAAAAGACTTCATGGATGTGTTGATCTCGGCTGCAGAATCCGGAGGTTTCACAGATTATGATGCTGATGTGGTTATTAAGTCTGCTTGTTTGGTATATATATATATTATAAATATGCTCTGATAATAACAAATTTAAAGGTAGAAGTGAAAAGCATGAGGATTTGAAGTTTGATGGGTGTAGATTTTCTGTTGCTACACTAATTAAAGTTTTGAATAAATGGAAGTACAATTGTTAGTTGGAAATTAACATCCCCTCTTGCCAGTAGCAAAAAAAATTAAACATTTTTATTTTATTTTATTTTGTTTATCCTAATTAGTTTTCTTGCATCTTGTAGGATATAATTGCAAGTAGCGCAGATACAATCACGGTCATGCTAACATGGACTCTTTCGCTGCTATTGAACAATCCTCATACTCTTCGAAAGGCTCAAGAAGAAATAGATAACCATGTTGGGAAGGACAGACAAGTTGATGATTCAGATATTAACAATCTAGTATACCTCCAAGCTATTGTAAAGGAGACACTGAGGTTATATCCAGCTGCACCTTTAGGAGCTGCAAGAGAAATTTCAAAAAATTGCACTGTTGCTGGCTACCATGTCCAAAAAGGCACATGGTTGTTGGTTAATATATCAAATTTACAACGCGACCCTGGAATCTGGTCGGACCCATCAATGTTTAGACCCGAGAGGTTTCTTGCTCAGACTCATATGAATGTAGATGTTAAAGGGAGAAACTTTGAGTTGATCCCTTTTGGTGCCGGGAGACGGTACTGTCCTGGGATAGCTTTAGCCCTTCAAATGTTACATATCGTTCTAGCTACTTTGCTACAAAATTTTGACATGTCTACACCCAATGACGAACCAGTAGATATGACTGAGAGTGCTGGACTAATAAATGCCAAGGCATCTCCACTGGAAATTCAAATCACCCCGCGTTTGCCATCCATTATCTGATAATAGAATATGTATGTATATAAAAGCACTTATCGTTGCATGTAACCATCTCCAAGGTGGCTTACTAGTAAGGCAACCTGATCAAAAGACCTAGCTTTATTAGAACCTCACTACCTGCTAGGTTGTTTACATCAGAAAAAACCTATGTTCATTGTTCAGTTACTTATTTATCAAGTTTCAAGTTTGAGTTGTAAGCCTATTTGAGAGACCTAAATCATATAACTCTGTTTATTGCTCTGTTTTCGTTCAGCCCGGCCCATCTTTACTTTTCTGTTTTTACGAAATGACACTGATTAAATTAATCAAGATATTGGGTGTACATTTCATGTGTTGTCTTTGAATGCAACTTAGCGAATGATATGTACTTTTCTCACATGTATTTTTCTTTGTGATTCTCCATTTGAATAAATGAAATACCTAGTCAGGTTATGATTTTCCATTTGATATGTACTATTGATATATCTTTCTTGGCCTACACTTAGACCACTGCCTATAAGGTCGTGGGGGTCGTCTTGGCTTCCTTTGACACAGACGCTATAGGTAGGGGGCGTCGAGCAAGGCGTTCCACCGGAGGAAGTCGAAGATGCGGAGGAGTGGGCCAAGGGGAGCGGGGTCGAGCAAAATTAAAAAAAAACTTATTTTTTTCAATTTTTTTTAAAACTAACGGCTCTCTACCAGTTTTTTTTTTTTTTTTTTAAAAAAAACTTTCCACTTTAAATACAACCATTTTACTTCCCATTTCACCCGACACAATCTAATTCACTACTATCAAACACTTTCATTACAAACTTTCTCCACAACATTTCATTTCATTTCCTTTTCCAAATGGTTTCCTCTTCATCGAATATTAAACACATGACACTCAATGAGGTGAAGGACGCAATCAATGCTGATATCCTAAACGACCAACTGTTCAAAGAAGAGCTCATGGCAATTGTTAGAAAAATACAACAAAAAAAAGGTTGATTGCATACAAGCAATAGAGGAACTATGACCGCTGGGGCGGCCAAATTCCCAACTTGAAATCCTTTACGTTACCTATTCGCAAAAAAAGATTACGAAGACGTGGTTAATTGTTGAACAAATTGTTAATGGTGCTTGCACGTTGCGAGACCAAATGATTTACGCTGAAATGTGGGAACATGGGTCGATGAAAACAAGTCGGTCGATGATGTGAAATGCCTAGTGTTTAACCCCAAGGACTATGCACCTTGGTAGTTTTTTTTTTAGTATTGTAATGTTTTTTTTTATTTTATTTTTAGGATTTGTAGTTTTTATTTTTAAGAATTATAATGTTTTTTTTATGTCTATTTTTAGGATTTGTAATGTGTTTTTAATGTTTTCAATTTTAAGGAATCGTATTGTAATCTCTATTTTCAAATTTTAGGATCCGTCGTTTTTTTTAAGCATTGTAATGTTTTTTTTTTGAAAAAATAAAATGTTATTTTTAGGATTAATATAATACTTTGTTTAAGTAACGAGAAATAAAAAATATTTAAAAAAATTTTTTTGATTCGAAATTTTTAAACACTAACGGCTATTTGTTTTTTGTAACTATTAATAAAAATGTTTATTTAATTTTGTGTTAAAATAATAAGAAATAATAAAATAAGGGAAGAAATAGGTAAGAACTAAGAAGTGAATAGGTAGTAGGTGTTTTTGAAAAGAAAAAAAAGTTAATGTGGCGAAAAAAAAATGAGTAAGAAATGAAGAAGTGTGTTCTTATAGGCAAAGGCCTTACGGGTGTGAGGCCCATTCTATTGATATTCATACTAATAAATTGTATAAGTTAATTTAGACAATTAATTACCACCCCTTTCTAATATTATCAACACTAAAAATCACAAAATCGACGTTAAATGAAGCCGGCTACCATCATCCCACCAACCCACTATATTCACTGAAGAATTATAAAATGATGTATCGTCATGCCAACCAATTCAAATTCTAGTAAAAGTTTTTAAAACTAGATTACTGAAAAGAATATGTATTACTATCTATATAAAAAAAAGGTTATGTGTGTGTATATATATATATATACTAGGTGAAACCCGTGCGTTGCACGAACTAATTTGTTTTCTAGCTAATTCATCGTAAATGACATGCAACAAAAAGAATGTTATAACTTCAAGTGAATAGTTATAGTTATATATCATAAAATAGATGTTCACTACTAAATTTAACGCAAGTAAACCAAAGTCAAAGCATCATATGGCTAGTTATAAGCAAAAAGTAACATTGCAAGCTTTCTGCTTCACACCATCACTGCTCACAAATTGGATCATTTTTTGACACCATCAATACTCTTTACTTCTAATCCAATAATAAACCAACGGCTTGCATTCACCATTATTCGTAATTTCATTATCTAATGGATTACAAAATAGGGTTACCAATAAGGGATATCGATCCTAATTACAACTTGATAAATAATAATCTACTTTAGAGATATGGAGGAAATGTTACAAACTCAAACGTGGATATTGATCCTAGTTGATACAATCACAACTTTATAAGCTTCATTTACCTGTGTACATATTTCAAATATTCACACCCCAATAACTCAAGGATAGATAGATCATGTGATGAAGTAAAATTACATCTCATCGTGAAATAAATCAAAATTTTCACATCATGATTTAATACACATATATTGAATTATACTATACTAATAATAATGAAGAATGAATGCCACCAAACTTATTTTACAATTGTACATTTTATCAAGTGAATTGGGCATGCATCAAAACTTACCTTACAACTTGCACATTCATGAAGCGAAATGGGCTAGAATAATCTTATGTAACTGCAAATGAGGAAAATTTTAAACGTTCATGACAAAAAAAAATAAAATAAAGAGTCAGAACCTTGAGGATTAATTGTATAATAAAAGCTAAACAATTATATTTAATAAATTCATGCATAATTAATTTAATCAAATGCATAAATAATGTCTTTGTGTAAAGTGGGCAGAAAAAAAAAATAGGAGTAGCAATATAGACTACGACTAATGACACTACAATAATAGGAAACGTCAAGTGTATGTATATATCTGTATGGCGAATAATAGAATAATAGTTCCCTTATAATTAACTTTTTAAATGATGAAATTTACCTAGTTCTTTCACGGCTCACATCATCAACGACAACCTATTATGCAACCCGTTTCCTATTTCGCCATCTCTCCGTATCTGTGATTGAAGTTACGACACAAGTGAATATGAAAAAGCTAAGTATTCTTCTTGATCCCTTAAAGCCCACATTGTTGGCATTCAAATCCTTTACTCTCTGCAAATTTAAAATCAATATAAGCACTGATAAAATATTATATCACTAAGTTGCATGCTAGGAAGCAATTAATACCAGGATCACGAAGCAAGAAACCATAACAGGTCTGGTGTTTGCATCTATGACCTTCAGGAACCGAACTTTCTTCAATATCTTCACGCTGACGCTTCAAATAATAGCAAGGATTCTTTCATAGAAAATTTACCAGCAAGGATGTTAATACACTTGCCAAACATCAGAACTTAGAAGGTGACTAAAACAGATTTAACAAAGTAGTAATTGCCATCTCCATGTCATAAAAGTCTCAATGTTACATAGAGTTTTATCACTATCATGTCAAGCAGTTATTTATTACAAAAAATAGCTTCAAAGTAAACATCTTTGAAACAGGTATAAAATAGGAGAAATTGTATTTTTAACTTATATAACCTTAAAAGTCTTCTTATTCGAAAACTTAGATTATTAATATGGAATTTAACGTCTTTGGACACAAATTTTTTCAATTCTGGCAAACTGATCTAGCTAAATAAATAACTTGGTTTGACCCCATATCCAAACTTCCAATTGAAGCATACATAGTAGCCATATTGACTGTTGAAAAGAGAAACTTCACTTGAAAGAGCTTGTTCAAGAGCACCTTAAAGGCTTAAGTGATAGTAGACCAAAAGTCAATAACATGAGTGTTTTAAAAATATAAAATACGTGTATAGATAAATTTACTATGAATACCTTTTTCCCAGTATCTGTAAAAATACGAAAGGAATGAATCACGATGAAGGAAAACCCAGCCAAAATGATCTCCTTCCATTATCTCAGAATCATTTGTGTACCTCCGAACTGCCTATAATTTCTACAACATATATGTCTACCTTAGGTTCTTTTAATGAACTCTATTTCAATGGTAAGTTATAGAAATACCGGGCTTGACCTCAAATACACCATTCTGCATACTATGAAATAGAAAAAACAATTTTCAAAACTTCTGAAATAATAACTAATATGTGATTTTTGTTAATGAGAAAAAAACAGAATTCAGGATCGACAAAACCAATAAGTGTTTCTCCAACCGCGTTTAAAAAGTTAATTGAAAAGTAAAAATGTACTTTAGGTTTTAATGACGTGAAAATACAAAGAGAGCCAAAAGGAAACTAAATGAATAAATACAAAAACCTTAAATTCGATCTCAAATTATACCAGAAGGCCTAAAGTAATGATACATAATAATCTTATAAGAATATACCAAACAACCTACAATTAAGTAATTGGTTCTCAAGCAAGGTCAAAGAATGTTGATAATATAATAAAACACAGACAATATAAGCCATAGTAAGAAACTAAATATGTATTCATGTTGGCCATTATGAAAAAGATAACAATAAATGTAATAAATTAGTACTAAATCCAAAATGTTCTTGAACAATATATAGACAACACTTATATATTTGTTACAACATATATATTTGTAACAAAACCCGTGAAACTTGAGAACATAACATTCATCCAAAAATATGAACTTTTATCAAAAAACCAACAATATTATTTTGCAAAAGATGCACAAATTTGGCAAACCCTCAAAAACCTAAACTTTAAGAAAAATATAACACAATTTTAGCATATTAAAGTAACCCATTTACTAAAAATTCAAACTTTAATCCTTAAATAATTAATCTGGTGACAAAGATAACTTTATAATAAACTGAAAAAAGCCATAAATTAAACATCAAAAAGTAATGATTTTTATTTATAACATAGAAATCCATTAATAAAAACACAATAAAAAATGACTTTTTTGATTAAAAAGAAAACCAAAACATACCGTGATCTTGTTCTCGCTGCAGTGAGTTTCTGAGAAATTTTTGATAAAGGCCATTTAAATTAAAACCTCCAACTCAGCTTATAACAACCCAAATTAGCCCCTTTTTGTTGTACGCGATTACAGATCGAATTCAACTTCTGTTGGTCTTATTTTCAATATTCTTTCTGTAAATCACATCACATATATGTACATATCTCAAGAAATTTCATTCTGTAAATCACATACATGTATGATTATATGTATGCCATAAAATATTTCACTCCCTAGATAAAGAAGGTATAAAACCAGAGACATAAAACAAAAAAAATCATAAATCGCTGCATAAAAAATCCCTTAATTAAACATAAAAAATTAATAATTTTGATTTATAACATAAAAATCCACAAATAAAAACACAAAAAAAAGAATGAATTTTTTGATTAAAAATAAAACCAAATAAACCAAAGTTTTTGCAAGGAAAAACAAACCGTGATGTTGGATAAATCGCTACAGTATGGAGTAGGTTGGATTAGGGTTGTATGTGAAACAATAGTGTATGGATTTGCATTTAACCAAATCAAAAAATTTAGGGATTTGATGATATCCTCTTTATTATTCAAAATCGCTGAAATCCAAAATAGGCAAATGGATGCTTTCTTTATAGATAATATATCCACATATATAAATTGGCATTATTTTATAAAAGCACGTTGTTTAACTACTGAGTGTTTCCAAAAAATAAACAAAGTGATTACACATATGAACATCAGTTCACAATTTATATTTCCAGAACACATTATTTCAAATATGATTTATATTTACAACACCCAAAACCCATAAGCAAATGATATAACCATATACTGATATATATATATATATATATATAAGAATATTCATGAGATCGATATACAGATACCTTAAAACAAACAAACATGAGATCGAAAAAACAAACCTGGATGAAAAGATGGAAAGTGTGAAATTGAGAGTGGAAATTTGAAAAAGTTTGAATGTTGAAATACCGATATATATATATATATATATATATAGATATTGATTGTATCCATCTTATTAAGAACCCTAAATCCTAAAGTTTTTGGGATTTGAGGTTATTATCAGCAACTAAATCCCTAAAGTTTTGGGAATTCGAGGTTATCATCAGCATCTAAATGGGAAAGATATGGGAGGCTGAAGTATCGATTTCTCTACTGATGTATAGAAGGAACGCATGGAACGATGATTTATGTATTGTGGCTTTCCCATTTAGAAACAAAACCAAGGTTGGGTAAAGTGGTAGATACACCTACACGAGAATCCGGAGGTCACCTGTTCGAACCCACCTCAGGATTTATTTTTTTATTAAAAGCTGATTAATGCGAATTAATTTGCTTAAGTGGACACTCCACATCAGCAGATAAGTTGTCTATGTGGCTGATGACTTGTCACTTGGATCGTTATGGTGATGCCACGTATGAAAAAGCTGACGTGGCGGGCTCAGAGAGCGCCACGTGAGCGCTTTCTGATAGCCATATATATATATATATAGATATATACGGTTCATTTGTTCATTATTGTTTGTTCATGAATACACAAGAACGATCATGAACACGATTTTACGTTCGACTATTTGTTTGTAAACCGTTCATTTAACTAACAAACGAACATGAACAAGCTCTTGTTTGTATTAGTTTGGTTTATCTAGAGACCTACCACTCCCTCATCGAGCATATGAAAATATAAGTGATACATGTAAGTTTTATTTTTAGACCCTAATGATATCTATAGACTAACCCAATTTGACTTTGACCCATCTTTTATTTATTTACACCTCAACAAAAAAAGTACATATGTACATTTGTAAATGATGAATCTTCGAACAAATGTCAAATCATCAATTTATAAATCTTTTCTGTTATGAAGTTATTCTCAATGTCAACTAATCATAGAAAATGATATATTTTTATAAAAAATCAGCTTAATAATCCTTCTAACAAATTGATCATGGGTAACACTCATTATCTATAACATGACATAAATTGTCATCGTATAACAGTTTTTCATTATGATAATTTTATCTTTTTCTTTAAAAAAAAAAAGAATAACAAATATCTATAAAACTGCTTATTTGATATAGTAGTTGATAATTTGTTTGTTGTTGTTATTTGCTAATTAAAGGTAGAATAAAAGGGACAAGTGAAGTGGTTTACATTATGAATATTTATGCTCCTCAGAGATCTTGTGAGAAGAAGGCTCTTTGGGATGAAATTATCTCATTGAAGTCGAATTCTCCTGGTTTATGGTGGCTATTAGGGGATTTCAACTCTGTTCGAACTCCTGAGGACAGATGGGGTTCCCGTTTTAACCCTGTTGAAGCGAGGGAGTTTAACAGCTTCATTCATGAAGCGGATTTGTTCGATTATGACTTAAGAGGTAGTAGATATACGTTTTTGGTGGAGGACGGGAATTCTAAAAAGTTCAGTAGAATTGATAGGGTGATGGCGAGCAATGAGGTTATGCTCCGGTGGCCGTTAGCATGTTTGAAGGCTATTCCTAGATTGTGGTCAGATCATATTCCTTTGGTTTTGCTGACCCGGGATTCTAACTTCGGTCCAAAACCTTTTCGCTTCCTTAACTCTTGGCTTGATAGACCAGGTTTTAACGAGGTGGTCTATAAGGTTTTTGATGATTTTGTGTTTGTTGGCTTTCCGGATGTTCGGTTGCAAGTATTGTTCAAACAGCTTCGTTTAGAAATATGTAAACGGAGAGACGAATTATTCAATATAGAGAATGGAGAGAAAGAAAAATGCAGGAAGGAACTTGAAGAGATTGAACAGCTTTTAGAAGAACGTGATTTATTGGAGGAAGAGGTGTGGGTTAGGCTGGAATGTAAACATAAGCTGTCTGAATTTGATTCGTTCAAATCTAAAGACCTCAAGCAGAGATCTCGGGTCAGATGGGCTTGTGACGGGGACGATAACTCGAGATTTTTTCATGGTATTATAAATGGTAGAAAGGCGAGTAATGCTATCCCGGGTTTGCTGATTGATGATTCTTGGATTGATAAGCCGAAAAAGATTAAGAAGGAAGTTTTCAAGTTTTTCAGGAATAAGTTCTCTGATGAATGGCGGGACAGGCCTAAATTGACTGAATGGACAGGTTCCACTCTTAGTAACACGGAGGCTGATCACTTGGTTAAAAGATTCTCTATTGAAGAGATCAAGACGGCGGTTTTTGAATGTGGAGATGACCGTGCCCCAGGCCCGGACGGATTTAATTTCCGCTTCATAAAGAGGTATTGGGACAAACTCGAATCTGATTTCGTTGCTCTTTTTTCGGATTTTTTCGAATCAGGTACCATTCACAGAGGTTGTAGTTCCTCGTTTATTGCTCTTATTCCTAAGTCGAAGGATCCAGCTGGTCTGAACGACTACCGTCCTATCACTCTCGTTGGAATTATCAATAAGACAATCTCTAAGGTGCTCGCTAACCGACTCAAAACTGTTTTGGGGTCGCTGATTTCCAAGAACCAAACAGCCTTTATTAGCGACAGGTTTATTCTTGACGGTCCTTTAATTCTTAATGAAGTTATTGCGACAATAAAGAAAAGGAAGAGCAAAGCTTTCTTGTTCAAGATAGATTTTGCAAAGGCTTACGACAACGTAAACTGGAATTTTCTCATGTCGATTATGGAACTCATGGGATTCCCGGACAGGTGGCGGAAATGGATTTATGGTATTCTTTCTACCGCTAGGTCGTCCATCTTGGTGAACGGGTCCCCGACATTTGAATTCCAATGCCACAAAGGAATGAGACAGGGCGACCCGATTTCTCCATTTTTGTTCTTGATTGTGATGGAGGCCTTTTCGGTGATGCTGAACAAAGCTAACAGGTTGGGCACATTTCAAGGAATAAAGTTATCGGATGATGGTTACTCGGTTTCTCACTTACTCTACGCAGATGATTGTGTAATTCTTGGTGATTGGTCGATAACTAACATGAAGAATGTGGCCAGAATTCTAAGGGTTTTCAATATCATTTCCGGTCTGAAAATTCACATGGGCAAGTCTATGCTTTTCGGCATTGGAGCTGAGTTTTTGGAGACCTCTGATCTGGCTAGGGTAGTTAATTGTGCTGCTGGTTCCTTGCCTTTTTCTCATTTGGGCATCCCGATTGGTGCTAATATGAATCGGATATCGAACTGGAATTTCATTTTCGATATATTTGAAGCTCGGTTGTCGAGATGGAAAGCCAATTCCCTCTCGATTGGCGGTAGGGTAACACTTATCAAATCCGTGCTCGAAAGCCTTCCTACTTACTATCTCTCTCTTTTTAAAGCACCGGTTAGGGTGGTCGATGGTTTGGAAAAGATTATGCGGAGGTTCTTATGGGGCGGCTCGGAGGGGCATAACAAAATTAATTGGGTGTCATGGGAAAGAGTCACATCGCCGATCAAAAATGGGGGGCTCGGATTGTCTAGCCTTAAAGATACCAATGTGGCTTTACTGTCCAAATGGTTGTGGAGGTTCAAAAGTGAAGGCTCGTCTATTTGGAAAGAGGTTATCTTGTCAATTCACGACAAGAAAAGAAGCTGGGGATCCCTTCCTTTGAACCCTATCATTACAGGTACGTGGAAGAATATTGTTAAAAGTATCGATTCGATTAAGGCAGGGGGTATGGGGATTCACCAGGTTCTTAAGGCAGTTTGTGGTAATGGCTTTGGGGTCCGGTTTTGGCTGGATTATTGGAATGGTTACTTAACCATGAAAGATAAATTCCCGCTCCTTTTTAAACTTGAGAAGAACAAGAAAGTGATGGTTGGAGATTGTTTTAACTGGACCGAAGGAAGATTCACAGGTAGATGGAATTGGTCGCGACAACCTGGAAGCGACGAGGAGAAACAGGAATGGGACCTTCTGGTCCAGAACTTGGAGGGTATCCGACTCAATAGCAACTATGATAGATGGATATGGGCTGGACCTAATAACAATGGGATGACGGTGAAAGCGGTTAAAGAGTTCCTGTTGCAATCTCACGATTTCAGTAATAGGTTTGTGGTTCCTTGGTCGTCCTGGGTCCCCAAGAAGATTAATATTTTTATGTGGCGCATGCTCATGGACAGAATCCCCACGGTTGAAGCCTTGAAGACTAGAAGATGTGCCATTGTTGATGACGGCTGTGTTCTATGTGAGGAAGGCATGGATTCAATCAATCATTTATTTTGTGGGTGTAGTGTGGCTTCCACCGTCTGGCAATTCATTAGTGTTTGGTGCAAAGCGACCCCTATCTTTGTCTTCTCGGTCACTGATCTTGCGAACATCCACGAGCAGGTTGGAGTTGGAAAGAAAGAGAGGAAAGCTCTAAAAGGAATCGTTATGATCGCTTGTTGGATCATGTGGAAAGCTAGAAATGAGAAACGGTTCTCTAATATTGCGATCAACGTGGATAGGATTATTATAGATATAAAGTCTTTGGGGTTTTTGTGGTATAGCAATAGAAAAAAGAACAATAGAACCAAATGGGAAGATTGGTGTAGATTCTCTTTATTGTAAGTATCTATTGTAAGGCTTCTCGACCGACTATTTAGTCGGGTCGATTGTGAATATAAAAGTTACCTTTCAAAAAAAAAAAAAAAAGTTGATAATTTGTTTATGCTTATTGTCATATATGAATTTGAGGATTTGGTTGATATATTCATAGAAGTCTTCTTCACCTCAGTCGAAAACCAAGGTTTGAATTCTTGTTCAAGCTTTTACTCATAGCCGCCCTGTTTCTTTATATATATATATATAGCAATTTATTACTAAAAAAGAATAGCAAACTAATAATGCATTTACATGACAACGAGTGGATTTTATGTATTGATCTGGTTTAGCTGTCACCCTTTCAAGTTTTATGTATTGGGCTAGACGTCGAGTAATAATTCAAGTTAACGCGACTTCATTTGACTTCCTCTTCACCTTATTCGTTTATCAAATGAGGATGTTTTTGTTTTCTCTATACAATCAAACCGTGATGGACATGATCAGTATTTGATGTTTATCTTCAATTTACTTTTAGCAGTGACTATTAATCTATTATGTTGCATATATATTGTCATTTGTCACGAGTATATCATTCATAGAAAAAATAAAAATGTGGTATGATAAATGGATCCATATTTAAATGGTGATGATCCGTACACCAGCAATTTTTAGTCTTACATCACCAAACATGTTTTAAGATGTTGTACAATATAACATCTTAAAGCATGTTTGGTGATATACGGCTAAAAATTAAGGTGTACTGATCATGTTATTATTACTGAATTTACTCAATGCTTTTATCTCCCATGTTATTATTACTGACTAGTTTATGGTACATTTAACAACCATAAAAATCAAATTCCAATACATTGTTTGGTGAAATGGTCTTTGTGACAACTAGGCTCGGCGACAAATGTCTTTACTACGTTTGGTGAAATAGCCTTGGTGACATTTACAAGTCATAATAATGCCTTTATTGACCTTATATTTTAATATTTTAATTCGATGTCTTTTAAACTTTTCTTTTTATCAGTATTCATAGTGACCCATCAAATAAAAATAAAAATTTTGAAAACACAGATTCAAACACGAATTTTATAGGGTTTAGTGTCTGGTGATGCAATGAACTATCCCCAAATGTTTATGTTGTGAATGAACTATTCGAATGTTTATGT
>JAOEHQ010008062.1:0-28071 GCA_025447715.1 Asclepias incarnata
TACCACCAAATTCTCAAATTCTCAACTTTCTATTTCCACATCATCACCACATATTTTTCATTTTTATTTAAACACAATAAAATAAAACACAAAATAAAATAAAATAAAATAAAAGCCTGCAAAGAAAAAAAAAGCATGCACATGGGGGAATCTTTTCAGGCTTTATTCACGTTCTCAAGAGGCAGGGATCTCCAGAATGCGCCCCAGAACGCAGCCGTGACATCGGCGTTCTGGGGAGAATTTGAGAACGCACCAGAACGCCTCACATTGGTGTCGTCAGAACGAGGAGGATGAGGGGGAGAACGTGATGACGCTGCGACCGATGAGAGAGGCCTAAAGTTCAATGTTAAGTACCCAACTTTACCAATTTGTTGTATACACCATCTTTTATATAATGGCGTTGTTTTAAATTGTTTTTTTCATTAATGGTTTCATACATGGTTTCAAGTGTAGTCATATTCCAAGAGACGCACGGTTGTTAACATATAGGAGAGTCGTAAGATCGATCAAGACAAATGAAGATGTAAAAAAGGTATATGATTGATATTTGATTCTTGCTTAATTTACCCTTTATTTTATTTCAAGTTTTGTTAAGCAGATTATCTAGCCGTGCATAATGGGTGTTCTACCAACCCAACTTTGAGTTTAACACTTCAATTTCAAAGTTGCATATTCTGAGCTACTTCACTTGAGATATAAACCATGGTATATGCCGCTAAAATGAATAGGCAGCTAAAAATGAATGGGCAGGACATATATTGGAGGTAATTATGCGTCTTTACTTTGATATGTTGGAGGTAATTGAGTAAGCGGTTAGCTTAGTATTAATTTTTATGTTTTTATAACTATGGCATTGTACTGTATTACTTTCTTTAACAACGCATCACATTTGGTTTCTTGTGTATAGAACTTTTGTTGAGTTATTAATTAGAATTTTTTTATTAAAAAAAATCGTGCGTCGCACGGATATAACCTAATTAACACGAATAAACTAGAAAACTGGTTTGCTTCATAACTATGGTCAAATATGATGGTTAACTTGAAGTTTCACAAATAAGAAAAAACACGTTTTATCTCCCAAATTGTAAATCGTCTAGACTACATGGACGGAATCTGTGATGTGAAGAAGATACACATAGGTTATTTGGAGAGTTAAGCCATGAGTGTTTAAGAAAATTATTAAATGTAGATGGATCTGCTCAAAGTGATATGTTTCTTAATCTTCATAGAAGTAAGAATTTCCTCTAACATCAATGCAAAAACTTCAAACTGCTCATTAAGTATCGGACATTTACAATACATCATTTTACTATTTGCATTACCCTCACCTATATTATGAAAACTTTCATAGATATTAGGCGAGAAAACCACACTTTCATCCTGAATCTGCATAATGATTTTATCTACTAATATGATTCTTCATCGGCTACTTAGTGTAGTTGATGCACTGTCGTCACTTTGCCATTCACTAGCGACCGAGACTGGGGAAGCTGGTAAGTCTTTCAACAAAGCCATCCGATCACTCGTTTCAGACGGAGGTGGCGGTTTCACGGTTTCAATATCTCTGGTACTCTCACGGGAATCTGTTCTTCTATTGGTTTGAATATCAATTAACACATCCAACACTTCATTCATTGTAGGCCTCATTTCTGAATCAAACTGTAAACACTGAAAAGCCAACTCTGCTACCAATTGAATCATCCTTCTGATTTCATCATCTGAGGCAGAACCTAAAAGCGGGTCAATTAATTGATCAACTGCACCTTTCTGGATCCAGTTTAGAGCAAGATTAGCCAAACTAATTTCGTCCCGAGACCTATTTAAATCAACAGCCACCATGGATGATATCAGTTCAATCAATACTACTCCAAAGCTGTAAACATCACTCTTATCTGTTAATTGGTAACGCTGGTGATATTCGGGATCCACGTATCCGGGGGTTCCCTGAGGAGCTGTTGACACATGAGTTACATTATTTGGGACAAGTCTTGAGAGACCAAAATCTGCTACCTTGACACAGAAATTGTGATCAAGAAGAATGTTGCTAGTCTTTATGTCCCTGTGTATGATTTCATTGGCATGAAGGTAGACTAATGCACTGGCAGTTTCTTTGGCAATGTTCATACGTATTGGCCATGTTAGTAAGCTTGGATTTGCTTGCTCCCCGTGGAGGTGATCTGCCACAGTGCCATTGGAAATGTACTCATAGACTAGAAGAAGTTCACGGCTTTGTCTTGAGGTGCACCCATAGAGCACGACCAGATTCGAATGGCGTAATTTGGTCAAGATTTCAACCTCGTTCAAGAATTGTTGGAGTCGCTTATAGTTATGCTCGTAAAGTCTTTTCACTGCAACTTCTCGGCCGTCTTGGAGTTTACCTTGTATAAAAGTAATAGATATGACTAATCCAGGCAAAAAATGAACAATTAACGACATTCTTATATGAAAATATCAGGGATTTATTGGCATGTGGTAAGAAAAAAACGGCTGCTACTTTGAATTTCTTTTAAGCATATGCTGTAGCTGTGCCATAAGATTTTTATTCAATGAAGCGACAGTCGAATGGCAAACGTTTTTATGGACTTATAGCTACAGATGACTAAATAGACTAGTGTTGTCATAAGCATTTTAAGTTCTCACCATAATAAACAGCTCCAAAACCACCACCCCCTAGCTCGTGAGAAGGATCAAAATTTTTGGTGGCATCTTCGAGCTCACTGTATGAGAAAACAGAGACGCCAAAGAAGAGACTACCATCTTCAAGGATTGGAGATTTTTGCTTTGATGAGAAATATGAAAAACGGTTGCTTTTATACCATCGCCGGATTATGAAAATGACTATACAGACCGTGAGAATGAAGGCAAATCCAGCCAGAACTAGAGCGAGAAAATACAACCATATCAGATACAGATTTCTACATATATGTATTCATTTATACACTCAATAATAACCCGTAAAAATCGAAGAGGGCTATATTACCTAGAATCAGTGTCAGTTGTCTGTTCTTTCCTGCTAGAACTAGACAACAAAATATATGTTATATAGTATAGGACATGAGACCAAATTCAGGAATAAATTAGACATATCAATCAAGGATAAAAGGAAAAAAAAAAAGGAGAAGAAGCCGTAAATACCATTATTGGCACCTAATTTACACTCGTCACAGTGTTTGTTGTTTTTGTGGCACTCGTCACAGAAAGCTGACAACTGAAAGGAAATAAAGAATTTAGAAGAAAGAAGAGAAAATATGTTCGCTTCATCAGGTACGTGATCTTGAAATTCCCAGTTCTCTTTCACAGGCAGCTGTATTACTTGACATGTACGTCGGAGATTGCTTGGAACTGTTGCATTATACTTGTAATAGATATTGTGATCTTTGCATGATCTGTTGTTTCTATGGTATTTCAGATTGTCAAAATAAGCATCAGTTTGTTGAGCATCACTGAGATTTTTTTTGCACTTGAAAACAGTGATGACGGGAGTTATTGAATATGAAAACAAAAGAGGGCTTGGAGAAGTGAAATTATCCATAAGCGCCTCACAGCTTTTTTCTTTCACAAGCTTTTCAAATGTGCTGTTTTTGATGAGTAAGGAAATAGAACTAGAATCCAACTTGGTAATTATCTCATGTGACTGATTTCCAAGTTGAATTTCCTCACCTCTTGGAGTACACTTGATCTTTATCAACCCACAACCCGTGTTACTAGCATTGTAAAATGGGTAGTTGAAAGGAGAACGATTTGGACAAGCGAAACTTTCAGGGCAGTTAGGAATAGCAGAGTGAAGGAGATGAGGCAGACAAGAGAGAAGGAAATAGATGAAAAAGAAGATGATAATCATCATTTCTATTAAATACCCAACGAGAGACCCGTTAATTAGACACTAATTTGTTCTTGGGACTTTATAATTACATTCATTGTATACATGAGTGTGCATATATACACGTATGCTTTTAACACGAAAGTGTTTGAAACAGTTGGGCAAAAAAATAAACTAGAATTCTACCACATATATGCATTTTCCTAATGTTTTCCGCATTTGACCAACACCATCAAGACTTTTGACTAACCCAGTACTCTTCGATCTCCTCCATTCATCATCCTTAACCCATTTCAAACGCCATAAAGGAAATTAGTTTCAATTCATGTGGCTCCCATTTTTATACCCGGCCCATCTCATACGTCTCAACTTAATAATTATTAGCATAATAATATCCAAATTCTATGAATAAGAATCTTTAAACTTAGACACCATTTTTTCTTATATTTCCAATATCACAGTCACACCATAAGCGTATAAACATAACAGAAATGTGTGTATATATACTAACAAGATACTATATATTTTTCACCGAGATACAAAATATCCGACAATGAAGTTCACCTCGGGTACAAGCCTTAGACCAATTGGTATTACTTTTTAAAATTTTTCTTTTCTAGTTACAAAATTTCCATTATATTTTTTCTTTTCTAGTTACAAAATTTCCAAAATTTCCATTATATTTTCTCTTTCCTAAGACCAATCGGGATTGGGGTGTATACAGTTTCGGTACTATGCAGTTCGGTACCGATAATACCGTTTTAAATACCGAAAAATTAAGGAATATGAATGGTTTTCTTTGTTTTGGATCCGTCCTTTCCTATGTTTTTTTACAAAGGAACTAGACTTTAACTTATACTTAGTACACATGTGTCCTGATGGAACAACAACATAACATTACCCTTCTGTTAGTGACATTACCTTTGTTGAGTCCATAAACTTGGCTTCATAGTACAATATGTTTCATTAAACGTCATTTTATATATATTTTTTTTATACATATGACTACGTAAGGAGCTATGTGTTTACATGAACCCTTTGCAAGTAAATAATGACGATAACAAATGATAACGCCTAATCCTATCCTGACGTCGTATCACCTCGTCCTGACTGTCACATCAACTTTCTCTCTTTAAGATACACCCAAGAACTACCTCATCCCTATCATACCCTCATCCTCACCTCATCCCCAATTAAAAAATTATAAACCCACACACATATACAATTTCTCTCATCGCCCCCAAATAAAATAAAAATAAACTCATACACACACATACCTACACATGGGCCCACTTTTCTCGTCCAAGCATTTCGTGAATTCGACGAGAGTCGACGACGACGAGATCATGACATGCCCCCGCCTATGGTGTCGTCCTCGTCATGGATGATGACTACCCACGAAACACCCCATAGGAACCAGCCTAATGATCAAAGATCGTATGTGCCTTCCTCTTTCCGAATCAAAAAGATTTATGAATTGATTGAGTACATCTTCGGTTCTGTAAACCAGATATTAAACATTCTTTATTTCCTTTTATTCAAAAACATAGCAAATGTGATTACAGTACCGGTAATATCGATTTAAAACCCGGAAAAATAAGGAATATGAATGGTTTTTTCTTCATCTCAAATTTACAAAAAGGCAACATATTTTTTTTGGCTTCACGATTTCGGTATTGGTACCGAAATGGTACTGGCACCGTTAGTTTGGTACGACATTTGGTTTTTGTTTTTGCTCGAATTCGTTATCAGTACTAATCGGTCAGTACTGGTTCGATGAGGTATTGGTACTGATACCATCCGTAGACCGTAGTATACAAGAGACTTAAATCTAGTGTGTAGATATAAATATGGTTAATGACATGAAATAACAATTTAGGAAGTATATTTTTTTGGGATTTGCTAACCAGTGGCCCAGGGGCATTGGTTAGCATGCATTTAATAAACTCAAATTTTTCTAAATATTCAAAAATTATATTTAATGATCATTAATTCAAGCTAATAATTATTATTTTTATATGAATCATTAATGCATATTTTATATTTTAAGAATGTTAGTTTGAGTTCATTAAATGCATACTAACCAATGCTTCCGGGACACTGGTTAACAAATCTAATATTTTTCTTATGACAACTTATATATGATATTTATAAAATAACTTTTATAATAAATACAATTTGTTTTTATAAAATTAAACCAAAAGTGTTACTGCTATAAAAAAAAGAATATTTTTATAAAAGCAGCTATAATTATCAAAGAATAATTTTTTAAAAAGTAGACTCTACTTCTCAATTCAGACAAACTTCTATTATATTGCCAAACAATAACCTAACCACAACAATCTTCTATTATATTGCCAAAAATTCCCCGTACAACGAGTCTGATCTCACTACAAGATATATATGACTTTTAGTGACTATAGATAAAATCAATACTGTCATCAATATATTACCAGGAATATCACTTTTTTCTTCTTTTTTTTTAAAAATCAAATTATACAATTGCTTTGATGTATTAAACTCATACCACACGTCTATGTATCATATAAAAACAACAAACTTATATTATGTTAAATATATTTGGATATATTAAAAACCAAAACATATAGAATGTCAAGAGACTCCCTTCGAGTGTACAGTCATTTAGGACATGCATAACATTGTTATTCAACAAAACCTAGCTAGCTACATGACTTTTAGAAGAACACCATTTCAAAGTGATGAGCTACCAGTAAAAGAACAATTAATTATGATTCGACTTGTTAGTAGATTGTGGATTGATGGACCTTGTTGGAGAAGACAAATAAGGTTTTGGGGGGATTTCCAGTGATACTAAGTCATCGTCTAACATTTCCAACACCTTAGTTATTGTCGGGCGGTTCAAGGGATTTGTCTGTATGCACCACAACCCAACTATGATCATCTTCCTCACCATCTCGTTTTCTTCATCGCTCACAATCCCATGGAGTCCAAGTTGTTCCTCGTCTACTTCAATCTTTTTGTATATCCAGTCAGGAAAGTATATTTCACTTGAGCGATCAACATCAACCTCAATGTTATTCCTCCCTCCAACCATTTCCAAAACCATCATTCCGTAACTGTAAACATCTGATTTTTGGGAGACTTGTCCAAAATTCCTGAAAAATAGTTCAGGAGCAATGTACCCCGGTGTTCCTCTGATATGGGACACGGATATCATGCTTCTTTTCTCAAGGAATAGCTTAGCAAGCCCAAAGTCCGATATCTTTGGACAGAAATCTTTATCCAACAGAATATTATGTGGCTTTATATCGAAATGTAATATCCGCGTGTTACAACCCTTATGCAAATATTCTAAGCCATGGGCGATACCAATTGCGATCTGGTGCAACTTTTCCCACCCAAGTTGATGTTGGATATTACTCGAGGATTCCGTATCATATATGAACTTTTCAAGGGACCCATTGGGCATGAATTCATATATTAATGCTCTTTGATGTCCGTCACAACAAAATCCCACAAGAGTTACGATATTTACATGAGAAGTCTTGCCAACACTTGCAACCTCATTAATGAAATCTTCACCGTTACCTTTAAGTTCACTTAAAACCTTGACAGCCACAAGGTTTCCATTGCTTAGCTCTCCTCTATACACTGAACCAAATCCGCCTTGTCCTAGTTTGACTTTGAAGGACTTTGTCATCTTCTTTACTTGCGAATAAGAATACTTTTTTGGAGCCAAGAATTCGTGATTCCTAAGAAAATTATCCACATTGACATTACTCTTTCTATTTCTTCTCTGTTTCAGTTTCTTTACAGAACATAAAATTATGACTGCTAGTATCATAACAACTCCTATGGTAACAACTGCATTAGACAAAGTACGTTTGTGAACTCCTAGCCCATTTTTTTTTATTGAAATTGAAATGGTAACTTAAATGGGCAAAATAAATAAAAAAAATTGTAAATTACCGGTGATAAGAGCCACCCGTTTTTTATTTGTTACCGTCGTTCTTGTTGTTCCTGTCAACTTTGTCCTTTCTGTATATTGCAACATTTTACTTTTAGATAAACTGAACTTCTAATTAATCAATTGAAAAATGAAAGCGGATTAATTGGGATTTTACTAACTAATGTGTCCTGTTAGATATTCTTTTTGGATGCCTAATTGAAAAGTGTCATAAAAGAAAGCCCTAAAAGTTAAAACCCCCTTTTTATTGCACTGATTTATAAATAATCTTAATTTTTATGTTGAATACAAAAGTGAGCATTGAAAGACTAAAGGAAGAAGATGGCTCACCAGTTATCCGGCAGGTCACCCTGTGGGGTCTATCGGGGCAGAAACACCGAGACTGGAAAGCAGTCGTATTAAAACCGCATCTCCCACCAGTCTGCTTACAAGGGGAACAATCCAATGCAACCCATGTCATTGTAAACCCCCTCTCCACCACCTCTGCATAATTTCCACCATCCACCACCTCTCCATGGCGTACTTCCACCGGCAAACGCACCATACTACAAAATTCCGTCAAGTTTCTCAAATTCACGTCATTGTCAAGCATAACCAGCTGATCAAAGGCTGGCTGGCATGACCCATTAATTCTGTACCTTGTCGTGATATCTTCCGATAATGGTTTAGAGCAATTCGTTAGAATGATAACTTGTGAAGTTGCCATGTCTCCTATCGCAAACTGGTTAGGATCAAGTGTTAAGTTTTTGACCACGTTCGAAAGGCATGTGATATCTTCGTCTTGGGTATTTATAGACAACCGCATAGATTGATTGCTATAGTCAATTTCTTTAACTAAGTAACTGTTGTTGGATATCTGCACAACTGGTGAGCCTTTAATGTTGCATCTGAGTTCAAAACCAGGGTACCCACAATTTGGATCTTGTAAACCGTTAATATAAAACGGATAGTTTATGATCATACCATTACCACAGTCTTTGGGGACACAAGCTTCATACCATGGATCCAAACACAAACATACCTTTAAAACGAAGAAGAAAATGAATGTATACATAAGGTGTAAGTCCGGGTACTGTACGTTTTGTTTCATTGAGGATGATATAATAAACTATAACTAAGAAGATATGATGATGCAGTTTGACTGTTTGAAGATGAATATAGATTAATCAACAATAATTTCCACAAGTATTATTGTTGGAAACCAGGGTACTTGCACTTTTTAACATGGGAGGGAAGTTTCCTGGCAAAGACTCGTTCATCTCTGAAGCCGATGTTATTGACATTTGTTGTCAAACACTTAACAATCGTTCAATTCTTTGATCAAAGTTAATGATTTGTTGTCAAAGACTCGTTCAACTCTGCTGCAATCATACATAAATCTCTTCTTATCCATCCTCAAATTGATTAAACTTTTCTTCAACTAATTAATTACGCGATACCACACACCTCTAGATCTTTTTATTAAGAAAAGACACTTGTAAGTTGTAATTCCCAATCTTAGCAGGGGCAGCCTAAAGAAATCTTGCAGAACAAAATGATAGATAATGATAGCAAATCATTATTAGTAGGTTATCCACAACAATTTACTGCCTTGTTGAGACAATAATGTTAAAGGCCATATGAAAAGCAAGATAGTTTTTCTGTCAGTTTACTATCGGAACCATGAGAGTTTGTTCTGAAAAATAAAGATTTATGCTGGCTTTGCTTTGCAGTGTCTGGTGGAATTATGTCTCACAACTATGCAGGTTGTATCATCTCAATCCCCTTGTTCTCAATGCTTCCCGAACAACCAGAAATAAAATGAAGAATTGGTCAAGTTGGACATTTGAGGTTACATGGACTAGAGTTTTTAGTTCATAATTGGTTTGAAAACCGTTTATTAATGGACCATTGTGTAAACACTACTCTAGTACGTGGTTATCAATTTATCTTACAACTATGGTGAAATTCGTTACAATTATAAGAAGTGAATATCAATATGCTTGACCAAAAAAAGTCAGACATATATAAGACCATTGCAGCATCAAGTACATAAACTACTTTCACTACTTGCCTAACAGCAAGTTCAGCAGGAAAACCACGACAATATTTTGCAGCCATCTCGGATGACACGGCATCCCAAATGCCATCAGAAGCGATTATAATTAGGCCTTCTACCAGCATCCGATAACTTTCAATACCAAAAAACTCCCCGACATTCATGTCCTCAATTGATCTAGAAAGTCATAACCCTCCAGGCCAAGAACAAAGTGGACCAATTTAGCGTAATACATTTAGGAAAAGGTTAATGTTCAAGAGAAAACTGTAAGCATATGATGAGCTTCATCTTTCGTTAATTAGTAAAAACTCTCACCTAAGCACCACCCGTCATACTGAGCCGTCCTACTTCCCCTTCGCTAGTTCAATAATTCTACAGCAATCATGTCATTTGGTTTCTAATCCAATTCACAGCCACATGTGTAAATCTTATATGTAATCTACCCTCAAACAGCATCAAAGTTTTCCATATGTGAAATACCAAAAAGAATATGTGAACTAGGAAAACTGTCAAAAATTAGCCCAAACACACATATATATATTCCATATCCAGTTTCATCTCCAAACACATATTCGGCTGGTAGCATCCATTACTATTTCGATTGTGAATATGAATAAAAACATTTATCATTAAGAACAATTGTGCCATACTATTAGATAAGTTACTACAGTTAAAAAGCCGATCTTCATAAAAAGAACCCATAAACAGATTAGCAGGAACAAATATCCCATTTAAAGCATGTTTACATTTCATTGCTAAATTAGATCCCAAGCAGAAACACAACAATATGTCAAGATACTCCCAGCAACAAGTGATAGTAAATCAAAACCAATTTACCCAATAATAGTCATTTGTAACATAACTTTATACAACAAAACATACATAACATTTGTCACGATAACATCTCAAAGTGTTGAAATGTCGGTAAATGAACAATTCAGATTCGGGTCATCAGTAGATGGGGGATCAATGGACCTTGTTGGAGAAGACAAATAAGGTTTGGGGGGGACTTCCAACGATGCTAAGTCACCTTCTAACATTTCCAACACCTTAGTTATTGCTGGGCGGTTCAATGGATTAGTCTGTATGCACCACAACCCCACTACGATCATCTTCCTCACCATCTCGTTTTCTTCATCGGTCACAATTCCGTGGAGTCCAAGTTGTTCCTCATCTACTTCTATTTTTTTGTATATCCAATGAGGAAAGTAGATTTCACTTGTGTGATTAACTTCAACCTCGATATTCTTCCTCCCTCCAACCATTTCCAAAATCATCATTCCGTAACTATAAACATCTGATTTATGGGATACCAGTCCAATACTCCTAGAATACAGTTCAGGAGCAATATACCCTGGTGTTCCTCTCATATGTGACATGGATATCATGCTTCTTTCCTCAAGATATAGCTTAGCAAGCCCAAAGTCAGATATCTTAGGAAGAAAATCTTTGTTTAAAAGAATGTTATGGGGTTTTATGTCTAAATGCAAGATCCGTGTGTTACAACCACTATGCAAGTATTCTAAACCTCGAGCAATCCCAATTGCAATTTGGTGCAGCTTTTCCCACCCGAGTTGGCTATTTCTTGAGGATTCTCTACCATATATGAACCTCTCAAGGGATCCGTTAGGCATGAATTCATAAATCAATGCTCTTTTATTACCGTCACAACAAAATCCCACAAGAGTTACGATATTTACATGGCAAGTCCTGCCAACACTTGCCACTTCATTAATGAAATCTTCACCATTACCTTTTAGTTCATTTAAAACCTTCACAGCCACAAGGTTTCCATTGCTTAGCTCTCCTCTATACACTGAACCAAAGCCACCTTGTCCTAGTTTGACTTTGAAGGAACTTGTCATCTTCTTTACTTGCGAATAAGAATACTTTTTTGGAGCCAGGAATTCATGATTCTTAAGAAAATTATCCACATTGACATTTCTCTTTCTCTTTCTTCTCTGTTTGAGTTTCTTTATCAAACATAAGATCACGATAATAACTAGTATAATCACAGCTCCTACAATTGCCGCTGCATCAAACATAGTACGGGAAGCGTTGGCAAAGTTTATTTCTTTTTGAAATTGGAATGCATGGTAAGTTAAAAAAAAAAAAGTTTGGTAAATATTAGTTACCGGTGATAACAGCCGTGTGTTTTTTATTTGTTCGTGTCGTTCCTGTTGCATGTACAAAATGTAACTACTAGTTAATTAGCCATCATGATTTCCTAAATTTATTAAAATAAAATATAAAACATACCACACGTACAAATTATTTCAAATATCTTATAGATTGAAAAAAAATACTACTACTAATTATAATAAATAAGAATACCATATGACTCTAATTTTAACTCAATGGAATATATCAAGGCATCTAATATTGTACAATTATCTTAAACACACACATATTATTTCAAATGGCTCTTACAGTTGGTCCTACAGTTATTTTAAACACACACACTCGTTCATTTATCTTTGGAAGCACTAACTTAGGTGCTGGTAGAAACATATATGTTATCCCCGTATGTTATTCTCAAAAAATAATAATAATAAATAAATAAATAAATATAAAAAAATAAATACTAGTTTGTTTGTCTGGAACACACAATGAAAAAAGTACATGAGCATTCTAGATAACAAATCCTATGAATATGAATATTAATTTTGTTCTGACCTAATGGATTTAAAGAGGCGTATACACATGGGCTGTCCCCGAACCTGAATGTCGAGCTACCATCGGGGCAGAGACACCCGAGCTGAGATGAACTGTATCCACACCTCCCACCACTCTGCTGACAACGGGAACAATTCGGTGCCTGCCAAGACCTTGTAAACCCTCCCTTCATCACCTCTCTATAATTTGTGCCATCCACCACTATACTTTCTTCTCCATCTTGCAGTTCCGCAGGTGCCACAACCACATTACTACAAACTTCCTTTCCGATTTTAAAATTTTGGTCATATAGAATCATAACCAACTGATTAATGCCTGGATCACAAGATGACCCATTAATCCTAAATTTTGTCAGATTCTTGGGCAGCTCTTTAGAACAGTTCCTAAGAAATGCAAGTTCAAGTTCCATAAATGAGATTGCAAACAGGTCTCGATTAAATGCTAAGCTTTTGATGGCCGAAGGGCATGATATGATTTCGGAATTTAGCAATCGTATAGTACGGTTGTCATAGTCAATATGCTCAACTAAGTAGTCGTTATTTCCAGATATCTGAAGAACTGATGACCCATTGTTGCAACTCAGCTTGAAACCAGGGTATCCACAATTTGGATGTTGTAAGCCATCAATGTAAAATGGATAGCTTACATCCTTACCATCACCACAGTGTTTCGGGGCACACCCTTTATAGCTAAAATCCAAACAAAAACACCCTTTCAATAACACCAACAAAATGAAAATAGGTAGTATTGATGCAAAAGAGTGTTCTGTCATTTGTAACCTTAATTTTGAGTGGAATTAAACCAAGCAAATTATTGCAGTTTATTAGTAAATGAAAGGGAAGGAGATAATGAGTGGCCGGTTATTAGCATGCTAATATGTGGCCTCACTTTGAATTATTGAAATAAAAGTTGTTATGTGATTTTCTTCCTCCTATTTTTAACTTTTTATTAGTGCTGTTAACTTAGAAATGTATATAACTGAAGCTTCAGCGAGTATTTCCTTTTTAAAAAAAAATAATTATGAAAAAGCACTAATGTGAGATCATGACACCCACATTAGAATTTTTATAATATCCATATTAGAGCTTTTAATACTTGTTTGATATCCACAATAGAGCTTTATAGTTATATGGTACCCAAATTACAGTTTTTTAGTAGTTTATACCTTACTATAGACGTTTTTAAAAGGAAATACCTGCTAAAACTTATTTTAGATAGTTAAATACATTTCGAAGCCAATAACCTTTTTATTATATGTTAAATGTCTGTTTGTAGCCCATGAATATAGAAAATAAGTATCTTCGCCAACCTTAAATGTTGACATAGTTGACTTGGAAGTCTTCTATTGCCCATTAAAATATATGTGGACAGGAAAAATCTAATAAATTAGATGTGGCATTGTACCATAGTTGACTTTATATGGCCACCCAATTTGAAGGAGCAAGCAAATTTTCTAGTAAACTTCAATAATATATAGCAATAAAGTGATAAATTGAATGAAACTATTAACCTGATTGTAAAAATAATATAAGACATAAGTAACATAAATATCTCATGGTGTTGGTTTATTGAACTATAAGTAAGTTGCTCTGTAATTTGAAGATGAGGAACCAATTGACCTCCATGGAGAATAGCAATAAGGTTTGGAGGGATTCCTAACAATTACTTATGGCTGGTCACCGATTATGACAACAAAATGACATTTACAGTTAATCAGCAGTCATCTAGACATTTACAGTAATCAGCAGTTGTAGAAATGTTGCTCCACCGTTGTCATCAAAGCCTTCATAGTTATATTATAGATTAACAGTATCTTAATAGTATTAGATTGGAAAATCATAGTCAGAGTAAATACAAGCAGCATCACCAGGGGAAACAAGGTTGACTGGAAGTAAACGGTATAATTTTACTCTACAATAAGTAATAGCTTTTAGCTCTAAAAAGTGGTTCAAACCAAAGACTTAATGTTCAAATCATAACTTAGTTATTTATTAACAGTTTGGCCTCGGTGAGTCGGTGCATTTGGCTAACCACCTTAGCCAACAAGTATTTCCAGCAGCGATACTGCATCTGGTTCGAGGACAAGAATGCTGACATATGTGTCTTTGCGACTATAGCACTAGATGATGCAGGTTATTTCTGGCTTCAACTGTAAAGAATATAATAGTGTCATTTCCATAGACAAATCTGCAACACAGTTTTAAAGTTCCAAATAAACGGCCAAAATTATACAAACTACATAATATTTAACATTAACCGAAATCAAGTTAGTACATTAAAAGACCATGGAATTAGTAGGGGCATTAGCCCTAACTTATTTATTCTTAACTACAAGAATTGTTTAATTCCTATCAACATTTTACCAAATAATAAGCAATCTAAAAGCCTACATTCTCATCATATCATATGCTACACCATTACAACCTTATTCGCACTTACCACATATACATTACCTAGTCAAACCTCCTCTGCATTCAAATGAATCATTTAGCTCAGTAAATCGGGGGTCAATTAAGGGTTAATTGAGGGGAAAATTGTGGGTGTTAAGCGACTTTGACTCCACTGGGCCGTTTTCCCTCCATGGCATCTTTCTTGTTACGACAACCGGCACACAGAAAAGGACCTTGCCAAGGCTTTGAGCTTGTAGAAAAGATGGAACCAGCATGAACAGATATGCCTTCACTTGCCGCTAGGTCAACTTGACAAACAGCACACATGAAAAGACCAGATGTTGATGATCCAACGGTCTCGTCATTCCCCAATCTATAATATATTGAATAGTAATAGGCTATAGTTATTAATCAGATGGCTAAAAGTCCCTTAGCAGGGGAAACATAAAGAAATCTAGCAGGAAAAAAAAAAGTCTATTTACCGCCTTGTTGAGAAAAAAATGTTAAAGGTCATGTCACAAGCAAAAGAAACTAACCTTTCTGCAAGCATGGCTGAACCTTCTTCAAAAAGTTCCTCAACAACGCCAACAGCAGATAGTTTTTTTGAAAGTTTACTATCGGAACCACGAGACTTTGTTCTGAAAAAGAAAGATCTAAGCTTGCTTTGCTTTTTAGGTGGTGGTGATGGCGGTGGCATTGCAGTATCCGGAGGAATTATGTCCACAACTATGCATGTTGTATCATCCCTCAATCCCCTTGTTCGCAATGCTTCCTGAACAACCAGCAAGAAAATAAGGATTTGGTCAAGTTTGACTTTTGAGGTCAAATGGACTAGAGTTTTTAGTTCATCACTGGTGTGATTCGTTACATACATATAGACAATCGTGAAAACCCATCTATTAATGTGCCATGTGTAAGCACTATTTAGTGGTTATCTTACAACTATGGTGAAATTCATAACCATTATAAGAAGTTAACATCAATATGTTTGACCACAAAAGTCAACATATTTAAGACCATTGCAACATAAAGTACATAAGCTACCTTTACTACTTGCCTGGCAGCAAGTTCAGCAGGCAAACCACGACAAGATTTTGCAGCCATCTCGGATGACACGGCATCCCAAATGCCATCAGAAGCGATTATAAGCCTCCCACCAGCATCCGATAACTTTTTACACCAGAAAAGGATTCACATTTTGAGATTAAGAGATATCCAAGTACCCAATACAAAGATTTTTATCAAGTCGGAACATATTAAAATAAATGCAATTGTGGGTCCTTTTAAAATCAAGATGGGACCCACAAAAAACAATATCAAAAGTAAGTGGTATAAGTCATGTAAAAATTTAACTAAAAACACAAATAGCAATGGTTACCTTCACTTGCTTTACATATGGTATGGGAACTATAAACTCTCCAACATCCATGTCTCCAATAGATCTAGAAAGACATAACCCTCCCGGCCAACAACGAAGTGGACCAATCTACAATCATATAAGAGAATGAGGTCAACAAAGTTCAATAAAAAATTGTAAGCATTTGATGAACTTTGTGTTCTCTGATAGTAAAAATGCTCACCTCAGCACCACCCATGATACTGAGCCGCCCAACTTCACCTCCACTAGCCGTTACCCGTTCTCTTCTGAAAGAACACTACAACACAATCAACAATCCTCGTCTAGTAACATCGTCCTTATAAAAAGGCAAAAAAGCACCCTAAACTCCCCAAGAATAGGGAATTCTGATCAAAAATTTCAAGTATGATTTATTGGTTTTTCGTTTTATCCATAGCGTTTATGTGGGTTTGTCAAAGAAAATGGTTAGTTAACAACTAAAAGGAAAGTACAAGAAGATTCTAAAACTCAATTTTTTGATAGATTTACTCACTCCTCTTGGTTCTCTTCAAGCCTATGATCAACTGTCAAAACAGACACATCACCACCTTGTGTATCAAGAATACAACGAGAATCGCCAACCGATGCAACCGTCACCGTCCATCTATCAACAATTACAAATGTAGCCGTAGTTCCAGAAGTTTGACCTGCAAAATTTCAAGCATGAGTTGCACTAATATTGAAAGAAAAAACTGCTAACTAGGAGCAGAGGTGAAATACCTTTGCTCTGGAACTCCTTATCCGTCTTAACAAAACCTGCAACTAATGCCCTCGGTAATGCTTGAAGCCACTCGTCGCGTCCAAGACCACGAGGAATTGCACTCAAAATATGGTTTAATAGATTATCCCTTGAATAAACTGCTGCAGCATTCCCATTGTGACCATCAAATATCTACAAATACATATATGATATGACCATTTTATACAGTTAGCAAATAAGTTTTCTTCACAAAATTAACAAATGAATCCATGATTCCCAACCTAGATATGCACTAGGAATACCATAATTAAATTTCTCACATATTTTATCTTTCTGATGAAAAAGCAAGTGACTTTAGACCAAAAACCAATCAAACAAGGTAGACCAAATATTAATAAACTATTCACACTATATCAGACAAAAAATCAAGAATGACATAACATACCCCAAAAACCGAAAAGTTTGAAGATTGCTGACCAGAAACTCTCTGGCAATCCGTTTTCATCATGAAAAATTCTTCGCCTTTTCTCGATTGAGCTGCATAACCATACCAAACAGTTGGTTTTTCCATCTTCTCATTTCTCATCTCTCTACTAATCAATGCAGCTGATGGCACAAGATCATGCTGCTGATGTTGATGTCTTTCTACCCTTGATCCCCTAAAATGTACTTTAAAACAACAGGGGAGTTAACAAATTGGGCTTTCACTTTATTTCTAACCTGAATCCACCTTACCTTCTTAACTGTTACGACAATCATAAAAGTCATTTACCAACTCGCTTTCACTTTATTTCTAACCTGAATCCTAATGCCTTCAAATGTATATTTTCCTTAAGGGCAAAGCAAATATTAGGCGTGGTTTCCAAAAGTGTTATAATTGTAGCCCCTACCCTTCCCCGATCCACAATCACCCATCACATCCCCTTATTAATAGAGATATAGTCAAGTTGCTATCACTTCAACGATTACTTTCTACACGACACGACGACTAAAATATGAAGCAGAAATGACCAAAACGAATAAGACCCGCCTTTCTTCATGGCTATCTCTTTGGTTATAGTACCACAATCTAGTTATCAACGATATATATTTATGTATAACGTACCCTCTACAAAATTGTGTATTCTTATTTTTTTTTTTCTTACAAAACGATGGTCCTTATTCTTGTCAGTCATCGAAATCAATAAAGACGTAACTTTTCAAAAAGATTTGTAACCATTGTTTTCGAGACTCCAAGACCAACTAATCTTCTAGGTTCAACAAGTTTCAAACAGTTGTATCTTTTCATATTTTCAATTTGTAGAGGCAAATATAACTTATACAAAATTCATTTATGACTATACAAAATCACGTCCATATCATATTGGAATCTTTGAGTTTAGCCAATATTTAAATAAATAGATAAACCGGGTTTTTGTGTCTTTTAGCTTTCTAGGGCTTTTTTTGTTATGAAAGAAGGTATGGGAAGATAAATAGAAGAAAAGGAAAAGAGAGCAAAAACCTGGGGAAGATGAAGTTCCATGATGTTGTTGTTTAATTGATTGAAAGCCTCAAATCTTGAGATGAAATGAGAGATGAATCCCAATTGATCCCTATGCTGCTTCTTTTTTTGTTATGGAATAAAGAAGATAAAGAGAAGAGGGAAAGATTGGAAAACAGACTGGGAAGATGAAATAGAAGAGAGAGAAAAGGAGGGACGTGTCATATTGTGATTGGATGCCTATGATCCGTGTGATTTTCTACTATTTAGCACGGTTCTTTTGTCCAAATTGAGAATTTTTTAAAACAATGTCCAAAGTAAGAACTACCCACTTAAATTTGTCCAAAGAGGTAATTTTCCCTTTCAAAAAAGTAGTTTTTTTTTAACAAATACAATACTATCGAACGTGTGGCCAAACTTTTCATAGTAATTACAAATTTGCCACTGTAACCATTGCAAAAAGGCATGTTGTTATGTCAAAACGACTTGGGTAACTTCCCACTATTGGGTGGGTTTGAAATATTATATTATGCTATATATTAAAGGAAATCTATGTGAATAGTATTTTTTTTTGTCCTTACATGAATTTTTAAGTTAAATACAACAAATACAAAAAATAAAGAAATTGTAGTGTTGGAAGGAGTGGAAAGTCTTTTACTTTTTTGGAAAGAGGTCTTTGGTTCAAAACCCATCAAGGCCCCTCCCTTCTTTTGTTTTGTTTTAGAGTTTTATATTTTTATTTTGCCCCCTCCAGATTTTACATATATAACCCTAAAGTTTTATAATTAATTGAATTGTTATATATAGTTTTGGTTTTATATAATTAATTTGATTTAATTGTATTTATTTTTTTACTTTTGGGTTTTTTTTGTAACATTTTTTTTTCTTTTATATTCTTTTTTTATTTTTTTAATACTTTGTTTTGTATAGTGTATTGGTTTCTTTTTTTAAACCATTAATTTTTGGTAAAATTTTGTTCCACGTTATATTTTTCCGTTTTTGCTATATATTAAAAGAAATATATGTCAATAGTTGCTATTTTGACTTCACGTGAACTTTTAAAATATAACATACCAAATATTAACAAAAGTTAATGGTGGATGAAATTGTCCATACTTCATACCTTGACATGGGGGATATGAGTTCTAATCTCCACCTAGCTCCTTTAACCCTTATTTTATTTATTTTATTTTATTTTTAAATCTCAAAGTTCTATCTACGGTGTTGTGTTTGTGGTAAATTCCTTAAAAAAAAAAACAGATACCTCTGACAATGTGCAATCACGATTATTACGGCCCCGCAACGCGGGCCATGAACTTTCTAGTTATGCTTAAAATAGACATACATACATCTATATTTCTTATTATAACATGTGACCTCATCTCGAAACATGAATTGATATCTCTATTTTATCTTTATCATTTTTTTTTAACTATTTTAAATATCTTCACTTAATATATTTATCATACCTTTATTGATTTACAACATTTATCCCTTAACTTTTAAAATAACTAAATTACCATACCTTTTTTTTTGAACTGCGGAAGATATATTATAATTGTCCGGTTGAAAACTACACTACCATACCTTTATATCAATTACCTACACTACTCGCCCATCACCACCAGTCGCTGCCACCACCTTCGCTGTCGCATTTCGCGGATACCCCTTAGTTATATCAAATATATTCCAAAAAAAAAAGATAAAATAAAATACCGTAGGATCAAACCCGGTTTTGATCCCGTTTATCAAAAACCGGTTCGGATTCAGGTTCGGGTTGGGTCGGGTCAAACCCGGTTTTTGCCTCCCACTCATATGGATCTGAAGCCCAAAACAAACAATCATAACACAAAAGACTCGTGTTTTAATTGTATGAATAGCCCAACTTTTTTTGAAAGGTATGAATGAATAGCCCAACTAACACCCCATGTATATGTATCCCTATCCCTACAGGCCTACACAAAACTAAGTAGTATAGAAAACAAAAACAAGAACACTGACAAAAGGGGTGGGCAAAAATGTCGTCCTCATTAATGGATGTTGAAGAGAGCGAAACAAACAACAACATATACATACCTGAAGAATGGTCGGAAACCATGGACACCATAGCAGCTTATGGTGAGGGTCCAACAACCACAGCATTCATTTGCGGCCCCAAAAACAGTGGCAAGTCAACCTTCTCTCGTCATCTTCTTCATCTTCTCCTTCCTAGGTATATTTTACTTACCATTATTATTATTATTATATAGCTATATGTATATACATTTAGCTATATGTATATCAGTATATATATGTATATCTAAACTGTTATATATATATATATATATGTGGGAAAATTGTTATATAGTATATATATAGTATATATATATATTATATATGGGAAAATGATCCGTAATGTAGATTTGTTAAGAAAAAAGTTTCCATTTTGCTCCCTAAGTTAATTAAATGTACATATTGAATCCCCAGTGTGTGAGAGAGGTGCAGTACCTATGGTTGCGTAATGTTGCAGTACGGATGATATGTATCGGGGTATATTGGATTTTTACAGTTTGTTAGGGGACAAAGATTCTGACTTTTCAATGTCATTTTTCAGGCACAAGAGAGTTGCTTACTTGGATACTGATGTTGGACAGCCTGAGTTTACCCCGCCCGGATGCCTCTCACTTACTATACTTGATACAGAATCCGTAGGTATATACCTTGCTGATATTGTTATTTATTTCGCTTCACTTTACCTTCTGTACATCATGGGTGCTGATTTTGTTTCCTGCTTCTTGTTGCGCTACAGGTTCGAAAGTTTTGCCAGAAAGGTATTATTGATTATCTGAATGATATGCCTTATTTTCACGTCGAAACACTTTGCCTCAGTTTTAGCTACATTGTTTAAATGTCCCTAGTAAACTGTTCTATATCGGAAGTCAGTACCGGACTTTTTCTTTTATAGTTCATTACTAATTTGTATAACATATTTGTCTTTGTGCCTCTTTTATCTTTTATTTTGCAACTGAGCTATTAACTGGTGTTAGTTAACCATTACTTTTTCATTTTTCGACCCATATTTTTGCAGATGCTTCTTTTATGGTGACATTTCGGCAAAAAGAGATCCTGAGATTTATTTGACATATATATTTTCCCTATATGATCATTATCAAAAACAGTATAACCAACTTTCAGGGAGTGCATCTCCCAATCACAGTGGGGTGCCCCTAATTGTCAACACGCCCGGTTGGGTGAAAGGTATGCTTTAAATTTTTGTCAATTCCTTTCAAAAATGTTATAAAGCTGCGGCATTTAGTTGCAAGTATCAGATTTGTTACTTTTGTGGCAGGTATTGGATACGATGTACTTGTGGATATGCTGAAACACTTTGCCCCCACTCACGTGGTTAATATTTTTATTTCTGATAAAAGAAAGAACCTACCCTCCGGAGCATTTTGGTCTCAAGATGGGGATGTTGGGGGAGTAACTCTAATGGAAATCAGTTCAGCCCATGACCCCTTAAATCGATCGTATGCTTCTGTGCTCTCTCATTAGTTCACCTTTTGTACACATTGTTCCAAAATACAAGTCCCGTTGGTTTTGGAAACTAGAAATAAATGTCATCACGAAAGTTTCTTAAATAAGGGAGTATTATGATTGGTATGCTTACAAGTTTCCCATGTCTTTTCTGGTCAATTATCTGGCTACTTTATTTAAAGTAAAATCCTGGTTATGCAAATATCATTCAATATTGAATTCTTCTTGAGTTGTTATGCAAATTTCTAGAGGTTAGATAGGTACGGTATGATGTCAAAACATATTCGTTGAAGTTAAATACTTCCTGTAGAGTTTTTTTTATAATGTTTTCCTATAAATAGTTAGTGTGTCAATTATGGTTAGAAGCCATATGTTATTATTTAATTTAAGTTTTTGAATAAAATGGGTTTACATATTAAGTTTTTGAATAAAATGGGTTTACTTATTAAGCATACACTATGGGTGACTTTCAACCCGTTTCCCTTTTAGCTTACCTTCTTTTTACCCAATTTACCTGATAAAGATACAGCACAACCCCAGTCGATCATACATAACCAAATTGATAGAAATCAAATTGCCACCAACACAAATCCCACTCATTGCTTATTACTTGCTAAAGCTTCATTTCCCTACCCAGGGTCCAACCTGATGATTCACGCAATCTACGAGATTCAAGTATTGTGTCATATTTTCGACAGTGTTTTTCTAGTGACATGAATATCAGTTCAATTAAGGATAAGGAAATTGCTCAAGCATTGGCTGCTCACCCTCCTTATGAAGTTTCCGTGTCAGCTGTCAACATTAAGCATCTTCATTATAAGGTTATTCAAGACTTATGTCAACCCTTTGTATGATATTTTTACTTCAAGATATCTTTGATGCATTTTACATTCTTATTACGTTGCTTCTTGTTCTTTTGATTAATTTCTCTACTTTTTAATCATTAGTCAGGCTTAATTTGTCACGAAGTTTAAGAAAACAATTAGATTTACATTGAAGAAACCCCTGCTTATTCAAACATCTATCTAACCTGTAAAAACTGTAAAAGAATGACCAACCCAAATGGTTAATTACAGTATCGCACACACAGTAATTATTATAGGAAACATGAATTCAACAGTATCTACATAATGCAATAGTTTGTCTACTTCTATGGCCGTTGCAGAGATTTCCTAGTAACTGGTGAATTCAGTGGTAATTACAGCGAAGAAAGATTGATCATAATATATGAAGAAACTTGGACATATATCAGAAAAGATATGGAAACAATCAAAAAAATTCTTACAAGTTATAAAAGTTCTGGTTGATGTCAGTTGAGCCAGATATAAAAGTTCATGCAAATTAGAAGTGGCAAAATGGGCAGCATAGGATGGCTAATGGGCAAAAATGGGTTGGGTTACAGTCGATCGATTATATACGCATCAGGTTGACCGGCAAACATTTTTTGTCCATTTTTGAATGAATGGTAATTTGTTAAGTATGATTATGAAAACTATGGTTTTATTTGTAATTGGTATTCTTGATTTTCTAACGATATCTGAGGCTGAAAGTGTTAAAAGTATACTCTGGGCGACTTTCTGCCTGTTTGAACCGTTTTCCTTTTAGCTAATTTTTTTTTTATTTTTTCCATTTGACCCATGAGGGATAGGCCATAACCTAAATCAATCCATTTTTAAACAGGTCAAAATTGCCATCTCTAGATATTCTCTCTAAAAAAGGATATATATTTGCTGAACAAAGGCGTGAATGCTTTAATACAATATAGTGGTTCAATTTCTATATAACAGGTACCGAAAGCTGAAATTTATCACAGTTTGAATGGAACTATAGTCGGATTGGCAGTTGATTCTGAAGGTTCTGAACATTTGCCTCACTGTGTAGGTCTTGGTACGTTATATTCTCATAACTGTCTCTCCATGTATTTGCTGGTTGTTCTATTACTTGATGGGATCACAGTGCTGGAGTTTTTCTTCTCTTTTTGTTTATTCATGTGTCTATGAAAGACGGGTTGGAAACTATCAATAGTAGTCGCACAAGAGTCAGCAGTCCCCTGGATAGTGGTTTAAGAGATCCGAAGTGCATATCGCATAACAATATTTGGTTGCTTGTTACACATTTACACAAATATTGTTTGCAGCGGCTGGCTATATGTTATGTATATGTGTGTATTGGCTATTATAAGACAATATCCTATTGAATCCGTGTTTGTGTTTTCTATTGAATGACTTAGGGGTATGCCTGAAACAGGCATAGTCCCACGCCCCTTGCAAAAAAAAAAAAAACACTTTACTTTCTCTACTTGTACATAGTTTTGTCATTTATTTGGTTTGTTATTTGTCTGTATTTACATGTCCGACCTGCATATACAGCAGAAAGGTAGGTACCAGCTTACATACATGTGTCTACTTATGAATATGAATGGGCCAGTCTGGGTTTTTTATTTTTCTCATTTGGGTCAAATGTTTCTTAAGATGAAATTTTAGCCAATAAATGAACGTGTTAAATGGATCGAAAGGTTAAAAGGTCAACCGTTGTGTATTTTAATACGTACAACTTTGATTCATTTTTTAAAAAAGATCACTGCTTGTGCCTGCCCATTTGCCATCTTGATGTAAGCCCGGATTTTTCATCTAGAAATTGTATATGTGCTTGTAAATATGTACCAGTAGAAATTAAGTAAATGCATTCTTATATTAAGTTAAAGATTATCTAATTTCATTTGTTTGGTTAATTCATTTACATCAGTTCAAACTAAAAAACAAAGTTGCGGTAGTCTAAAGGTACTCCTTAATTGACTTTATGGTAAATCTTTTGTATTTCGTTTTCTTTCAGGAATTGTTCGTGGAATAGACAGTTTGAGACGGGTTCTCTATATAATCACTCCTGTTCCACAAAATGTTCTGGAGGATGTTGATGTTCTACTGCAAGGCTTCATTCAGATTCCAACTTGCTTGCTAAAGGTACACACCGCTTCGCTCATTTGCAATTCTTTCAGGAAATAATCTTCTTGAATCATTATTTCTCCCCTCTCATTTATCCACTTATATTTAGTTGATATGAAAAAAAGGAGGTGGTTTGAGCAATGTATCAAAACGGGTTCAGGTTAAAACATACGATTTTTTTGGTACAGGCTGACCTCGAACGAGTCTGCCTAGAAGTTTTAAATGTCATATAACTAGTTGTGTCAAACATGATTACCAAAATGTATATTATGTCAATAATAATTTAATACTTATTAATGCAATGATTTACGAGGTTTAGATATTAGAAATATACGAATTTGAACATATCTGAAACCTTTAAGCTTATTTTAATAATTTTACCCCCACCCTTTAGAGATTAACAAAAATGAATCAGCCCAATGATAAGTAAATGTGTTAAATCACTACCTCTTAGTTTTAGAAAGATAAGATGGCCTCATACGTTTCAGTACTCGGACTTGTGTTTCTACTACAGTGATCGAGCTTTTTGACTTGTTATACCTGGATTCTTATTGAAGACCAACATTCTTTAGGATAAGCAAACTGCATGTTGCCAGAAAGGATTTCAACTTGCGATACCTATGCTTGGTTGGACCAAATAGTTAATAGCTCGTTTAATCAATTTAGATAACTCTCTTGGTTTAGTCATCTTTGGGGTCTGTGTTTCAGTGTCATAATATCTTCGTATATCTCTTCTGTTCAGGTACAGGGATGTGTTTCCCCATATATGGCTTCAAATGTCCTGCCTGGAATTTAAAATACTACACTTATGATTCCTGAACGCCGTCATTAAAAAACACTAACCGGGAAACACTTGTGTGTGGAAACTGTCGAACTCGACTATTCATGTACCAAAAATCGACATGTACAGTAACAATATGTTCACTGTTGAAAAAATTCTCAGTTTATGTAATATGACAGTGTGCATACGTCTAGTAAAGCCGGTCTAATCGCTTTACTATTCATGCAGATTTTGTTTATGCATTGGGCTATTTATGTTGGTCACACAAAACCTTATATATTGTTTCTATTATGCATCCCGAAAAAGTTCATAATTTTTAAAATGATATTGTCGTTGAACTGTTTGTAGGCTGTTTGAAAACAATGGCGAATTTTGATAGCATTTCATTCAGACGGTAAATATTTCTGGATCACTGGTTTGCTTGACTCGTACGCACTGCCTTAACAGCTATTCAACTGTTTGACAGTGTGTGCGCCTCTTGCTAAACTCGTGCAACTCATTACACAATACAAGCATTTTCAGTTTCATAAGTAAACCAGTGAAATGATATATGGTCAGAATTCTATGGAAAGTTTGAGTTTATGAACTAATAGACATGATGTTACATTTTTATAAATGCATTGCATATCCTCTTACATATTCACACAATTACACGGTATATCCCTTATCTTTTAGACTATCTTCTTTACATCAATTACTTACACCATTCGGCGCCAGCGTCACCACCAACAGTCGCCACCACCACCAGTCGCCGCCGTACCGCCACCGTTGCATTGCGTGGGTACCCCTCTAGTTATATTGAAAGAAAACTATTCCACTTAAAAATAGAATTTAAGGATGTTGAAATAGTTATATGTGCATGTTGCAACAAGTAAATAAGTGACCACAATATATGCTATTTTAAGAAAACTCATACATTTAAAGAAACAATTCTTAATAACATTCTTGCTTTAACTTATAAGTTTATGGTGAAAAAATGCATGATATACCATTAATTGAGGTGATAGACCACTTCAAAGACACACCATCACTCTCTTTACTCTCTCTTTTATCATTTTAAGAGAGAAAAAAGTGGATCATAATCTTGCTACTTGCTCTTCTGTTTCCTTTTCACATAAAACAAACACTGCACATTCTTCTGTTGCTATGTAAGTCATCCACCCTTTTGTTTTCTCTTTGTTGTTTGAGCTCTATCCTACAATGGCTTCATCGAAACGAACATTCAGAATGTTTGTGGAGGAAGAGTTAGGGATATTACCACATTTTGTCGTCTGGGCTATCCTCGAATGGATGCTAATAATCTCACTTTACCTTGATGGCTTCCTTTCATTCATATCCAAAAAATTTGCTGATATCTTTGAGTTAGACCCGCCGTGCATTCTATGCACGCGGATTGATCATGCGCTGTGTGGAAAGAACCCGAATTTGTATTATAACGAGTCCATATGTGAATCTCACAAGAAAGACGTATCTTCATTAGCATATTGTCATGTCCATAGGAAACTTTCTGACATTAGGTACATGTGTGAAGCTTGTCTTCTATCGTATGCAATTGAAAAAGAATCTGATACTGATAATGATATCGATACAGACACAGATGATGACGATGATGAGATAAACGTTAGAAAACATGAGGAGAAGACTAAATATGGTAATAGAAAGAATGGGGTGATTGATCCGAATATGTGTTCATGCTGTGGCGAGTCTTTGGAACCGAAAGAACCTTGTAAAGAGTTCTCTAGAAGCTTGTCGAGTCTTCGTTCTTCTTCACAGTTCCCGACAACTCCTAGAGCGTCTTCTTTATATCCATCTTCATCTCCTAGAGCGTTTTCGTCATTAGCACCTATGTCTTCTCCTAGAGCATACTCTTCATTAGCACCAATTTCCTCTCCTAGGACATTTTCTTCATTGTTTCCCACTTCTTCACCTAGGTTGACCTCTTCATTAGCACCAATGTCTTCTCCTAGAGCATTTTCTTCACAAACACGGTTTACCAATCTCAAGTTTGTATCTGATAATGAGCCAGACATTCCCGAGGACAAATACGGATCAAACACAAACACGAAACGTGAGTTTACCTAAACTCCTTACTCTTCTATTATCTATGTTACTTTCAATAGGTGGAAAAAAAGTGTGGGTTGGGCTCTTGGCAGGTTGGGCAATGTGTCAAAACAAACAACTTCTTAAAACAAATAGAAAGAGTAGATTCGGTTTTGGGTCAAAACGACCCAAACCGACCCATGCTCACCCTTAAGATTCACTAATACTTGTCTATTATATATATATGGGGGAGGTGAATATAAGGTTGTTCCATACCTAAGCTTAGGTATGGAACACTCACATATTTGTTTTTTTAATCCATAAAATTCATGGGGCCCAGGTC
>JAOEHQ010008063.1:0-17118 GCA_025447715.1 Asclepias incarnata
TAAAATAACTATTATTTACAACATACATCCCTCAACCCTTAAAATAACTACACTACCCCCTTTTACATCAAGTATTTTTACATTAATAACCACGCCGCCGCCTGTCGCCGTCGTCGCCGTTACCTCCGCCGCCACCACCCGTCGCTGCCACCATTGCTTCCTCCACCACCCGTCGTCGCCGCCACCACCACCCGTCACCATTACCACACCGTCACCGCTACCACCACCACTGCTACTACCATCGTCGCGCATCGCACGGGCTTCCGTCTAGTAAAACATAATGAATAAATATTGAAATAATGCTAGAATTTGTTGTCGTATATTGTAGAAGGAATTCACGAATTATTTTTTGTTGCCATAATGAATTACTTTTCAATAAAATTTTAACATCCATTATAATCAGAATAAAAATAAGTATGTTATAATATTTTTTTAATCCATATTGAAAACCATCCATATAATATTTTAAATTTAATTAATAAATAAAATTAATATATTATGCATCTAACATGTTAATTAAGATTATTTATTTATCTACTAATATATAACTAAAACATTAATGAAAATTCTAAAACGACAAGAATCATGTTTAGCTATCACGATTCAAGTAACACAAGTAATATTCAATCTTGATCAATATTTTTATGATTCATATCTCTCATTACGAGATTACTATCGTGGAGACCAGATGATATAATAAAACGTATTAAAATTTAATTATTCTTATACAAAAAATTGGTTATACAATACATACAGTAAATCCGTACATCGTACAGGTATTAAGACTAGTTTATCTTTTCTTTATATATACTAAAAGACAATTAACCTAACAACTTATTGACTAATCACAGCTCTCTATTTATTTAAATCTTATTTACAATAATATTTAAAATATAAACTTTAAATATTTATTAATTTAATAAATATTATTTATTATTTATATCAAACCTTATTTACAAATCAAAAACTCTACGTAGTAGATAGATTTTAAGATTAAGATATTTATAAACTAATATATATTCCTTATTTTGATATATCATTTATAATTAAAAATATAAAATTAAATATAGTATTAATATGTGTATTAAACTTTATTTACAAATCAAAAGATCTATGTATATTAGTAAATAGATTGAAGATATTTATTTATAAACTAATATATTCCTTATTTTGATTTTGATATAACATTTATAATTAAAAATATAAAAATTAAATATAACATTAATATGTCTTATATATCTACCTATAATATATTAATCCTTATCCTTTACAAATAAGAAGATAAGAAGATATTCGTATAATAATATATAGACGACTTTAAGATATTACCTATAACATGATTAATATAATAATAGAGGATACATTGGAGAACCATTTTAAAAGTTTAAATCTTTTGAAGTTTTCTGGTAATCTCTCTATAATCGTCGTTCTTCTTAATTATTATTGTTATTGGTTAATATTATTTTGAGTTTATTGAAGTTTCGTAAGTTGTATAATTTATTTTAAATTCTATATCTATTTGTTTTGTTTTTTTTTTTTGTATATTTTTACATTTGAATTTATAAGGTTTTTTGGGCTACATATATTTAATCTTATCATGAATATGTTATAAACATCCCGTGTATTTGACATGGATTTAAATTTAGTATATAATAAAAGATAACTGACTCAACCACTTATTAACCAATCAAAAAGCCTAATAAAAAAAAAAAATCTAAAACTTATCTATGTTTCAATTGATAATGGTAATCCACTCCACATAATAATTTATATCCACATCTTAAAAAATACAAACTATATTACTCGGAATATATCAAAAATATTTCAAAAAAACTTAACATCTATACTAAAACAAACTTCCACATATATTTATTAATTAATATTTAATATCCACCAACTGCATAAAGGTTTAATTTGTTCCACATATATTTATTAATTATATTATTCAAACAGGTTGTTTTTTTGGTAAATATCAAATTCCTAAGATACAATCTATTATTTTTTAACCTTAAATAATAATAAAAGTTTATATATAAATATATTATATATATATATATATGCATTTTATATATATATATGTATTTTATATATTTTATATTATATATAATATATGTATTTTATCTCTATATATATATATATATATATATATATATATATTATGGGAAAAGTGAATGTGTGGTTGTCAATACCCAAGCTAGGTATAGAACCCCCTCACATACCAATTTTTTAATATTTGTTGTATAATAAATAAATGACCTGGGCCCCATGAATTTTATGGATTAAAAAACTAAGATGTGAGAGGGTTCTATACCTAAGCTAGGTCGCCTTATACTCTCCACCCTCTTATATAAAATACATCTCTCGAATTGAGTATACATAAATTTAGTAATTAGGGACCTGGCGCAAAGACAGTATGTTGCAATCTCTCGAATTAAATCAAAAAAGATCTCAAAGTGTTAATATGTATCAAAGATAGAAGGATAAAAAAAAATACTAAAACAAATTTCATCTACAAAGAATTATTACAAAATATGAAATAAAATATATATTTGATTTACAAAATATGAAATAAAATATATATTTGATTTACAAAGAATTATTACAAAATAAGAAATAAAATATATATTGTTTTAGAATTACATTATATTTGATTTTAGAGTAAATTACACAGATGGTACCAGAAGTATACCCTAAATTACTCTTTTGGTATAAACTTTTCAATTTCCACTTGAACCATACCTGAACTTGCAAATTTCTACTCGGACCATACCTACAGGTATCATCCGTGTAATTTTTGGGTATGACTGGTGTAATTTTAAATGTTGGTAATTTTCATAGTAAATTGCATGGATGATACATATGGGTATGGTCCGAGTAGAAATTTACAAGTTGGGGTATGGTCCGAGTGGAAATTGAAAAAGTTTGTACCAAAAGAGTAATTTGAGGTCTTCAGGTACCATCCGTGTAATTTACTCTTTTATTTACATTCTTTACATTTAAATTACCTTTTTGTTTTCTTTTATATTTTTAAATTTGAATTTATAAGTTTTTTATTTGCATTTATTTAATAATTCATTTTATTTTAAAAATGTCATTAACCTCTCGTATATTTGACACGGGACTAAATCTAGTATCTTTAACAAAATTGAAATATCAAGTCACGGAAATAGAAAGCGAAATATGTTGCTACTTCCACCGACTAAAACACGCATGATCAAATATGGTCTGTAAGTCATCTATTTACTTTTCGGTCATTCATGACCAAATAGTTGTCGCAAACAAAATGATCAATTGAAATGTTGCATTGTACTTTTGCTTTCACAAACAAAATGCCATCCAGTTTCTTAGTATAACCAAGAGGGAATATTTGAACACATTATCAAGTCATAACCTCTCGTAAATGCTTTCAGTCAAGTTGGTGATGTACAAGAGATGGTGTTAAGACTTGTTCTATAGTTACCTCATGCTTGAAGCTGCACTTGAAGTTGCTGTGGCCACGACCATTTTTCTTCGTCCGTCCTTCCTAATACAAACATCTGATCTTGGTGACATGGATTTTTTGACTCCTTCTGATGAAGACCTTTTTATATGCATTTCAAAATTCATGATCAAGACCAAAGAAAATAGAAACAGGCATATTTTTTCGTTCATTAATATAAAAAACAACTTTGATAACCGGCACCTGTACTTTTTGGGTAAGAAAGGCAATTTGAAACTACGCACTCCACCAGCATGAGGTGTCGAATTCTCTCCCTGCACCTGCAGACCGTACCATCTCAAGGTAGATAAAAATCCTGTAACTGATCTATAACACGACTTTTATGTAACAAAAATCATGCAAAGGTACCATTGTTGAAGTTTCTTTCCCCTTCAATTTTTTGTCAAAATCTGTTCCACCAATGGTGGCTCTCTGTTCTACATGTAGATTCAATTCCTGAACATCAGTCAGAGGTCTGCGAACCCTTGCAGGAACAGGAGTAGTATCCCTGCAAAATTTGGTTCATGCAACAGGTAAAACAATTAGTCATTTATGTTCGACAACTTAATTATGGACATGTTGGTTGCTGAAAAAACTTCTTACACTTACAATGTTCTCGTGTTGGCTTCATCCTCAAATGGGTTCCTTTGTTCTATCTTTTGTTGTATCTCATTTTTATGCCTCACTAAATTATCCAATTGAAATGGTTCTGACTTTGTGTTGTGTCTTGATTCTAATTCCGAGTGAACCTTCACTCAAACAATAGATGTTTAAAAGGAACTTGCGAAAAATTAAGCGGGGAAAGATCTATGAAGTGGTGCCAATTTACCAATTTAACTATGAATGTGTCGATTTGGATTATGTCGATTTCGAGCAAACCTTCACTCAAACAATAGATGTTTAAAGGAACTTATGAAAATTAAGTGGAGAAAGGTATAAGAGGTGCCAATTATTAACCAATTTAACTATGAATGTGTCAGTTTGGGCTATGTTTACCTTAAAAGTGTGAAATGTGTCAAGTTCAAAAAAAGTTGACTGAAAAAGGAATAGGTTAAACGGGTTAAAACCTACGCAAAATTGCATTTTTAATGCATACAACCTCCAAATTGCTTTCTTATAATCAAAAGTAGACTATCATTGTAACAATATAGCATTTGACACCATATTAAATGGCTCAACTAAATAAAGTTTAAAAGAAGGAAAAAAGGTGTTGTGGTTAGACCCAATCCCTTTCAGCCCACACAAACAATAACTATTTAGAAGCGGCCCACTCTGTTTTGACAACGTTAATCAACTCATACCAACCCGCATATTTTGCCATTTCTTATAAAGTTTAACAAAAGGACAAGGTATTGCAGGTTGATCCAGCCCATTTCAAACCATGCTAGCTGTATCTGTTTTGAACCAACTCTTTTGACCCGTTACCCAACCCACCCGGACTCCCAATCTTGCCATCTGTTTATACCAAGTTTGCATACCAGAGGATGATCAGTTGTACAAGAAAATGGACTACATTTGGGGATCCTAATGTGCTCTTCTTTCTCTGCTCCTCTTTTATCAGTTCGGAAATGGAAAGGACGAGGTACTGTCTTTGTTGGAATCAGTTTCTTCTTGTGGGATTCTAAGCACGGCGTCATCTGTAGAATATAAAAACATTAAAACTATTTTGGTTACAGTAAGAGAAGAGAAATACAAAATCGGGCCGCCCTTCCTCACAAACCTTGTCATAAAACTCAGCATCATTGGCTGTTCTCGGTGGTGGAATTCTTTTATTGATTGCAAAATGAAATTCTTTGGGTATAGTAACTGGTCGTTTTTTGCTAGCAAACAGCCCCAACTGTCCTTTACTTTCAAGTATCTACAGAAATTCCAAGTGGACATAGTAAATTTAATAAAACGGGACCAATGGCAAACACTTCATAGATGTTGAAATTTTATCAGTTTATACCTTCTTGTTTACAGGTCTGGCCTTAAACTTTGGAGCTTTCTCCTGTTGATCATCTTCTAGTTCTTTGGAACTTCTAATCTTCGAAAGCCGTGATCTCAATGATGTCTGCGGAAGAGGTATCTTGAATGTTGGAGTTTCTGCACTCTGTCAATACAATATAGTTACTAGTTACTACCTCAATTAGCAAGCAACTGCAAAAATTATAGATTATAGAAGCTAACAAGATAGTTACTAGTTACTACCTCAATTAGCAAACTTTTTTGTTTAACCATCTCTTTAGGCCTGGTCTGCATCATTTTAGGCGTTCTTTGCATCACTATACCAACTCTTGCTTTAGGCTGCAAGCGACATGTTCCAATACTTGGAATCTGAAAGCACAATGGACAGTATAAAATGTCATTAAAACCTTCCTATTGGATTAAAAAAGCACAAGGAAAATGAAAATCAACCTGTCTTGTTTTCCCTCCTTCAAGCTTTTGCTTCTGCATTATTTGTTTTCTTTGAGCAAAACTAGGAGGCTTAACCTTTATTGTCAAACCAGTGTCCCTATAGATATTGAAAAACAAAAATGTAATCAAACATAAAATTTATTCATAGAACTGGATGCTTAATTCGGGTACCTTATTAGAGCACCAGGTATGCAAGGGTGACCTACTGACCCAGGATGAACCCTAACACCACATCGTTCACTATCCCCAGTCCCCACCCCAACCATGACACACCACTTTTACCCATGTTATGCATCCCGAACTACCCCGACCACTTTTGGAATTAAAAAGAAAAAAATAAACACTTGAATGCAACCAACGCCTATCTACGTCTGCTTCCCAACCATCCCTAACACCAGGCTGCGGTGACCCCATCCCCCCCAACACCAAACATATATATATATATATATATATATATATGTACAACTATAACCCGATATCTATCGTATCTATCCAACATTGAATGTGTCTATTGAACTTTGAAATATTGTTACTGTATGTATGTATGTACTTTTGGTAATGCGTAAACTTATATCGATGTCATTATGCGGCATCTTATATGGATGTAAAATACCAGCGGATACATAACAAAAGCAATATTTAAAAATTTGTGTAGAATCATTATAAGTTATATACTACATATACTATAAAACATAAAAATATAAATAAATTGACATTCAAAAGGTGATATGACGACTTGCCTTTGTTTATCAGCTGGTTTGTTGAAACCTGTAACACAAAATAAATAAATTAAAAATTAAAATCTCATAAAAAAGCAATAAAAAAATAATAATAATTGAGAATGATCAACACAGACAGTCGATAGTACTTTCTCAAGGCGTAACAAATTCCTGGATTGATGATTTTCTATTATTATTGATTATTGATTTGATTTGATTTCCAGAAACTAAATTGAAACAAAGAGAGAGAGAGAGAGAGAGAGAGAGAGAGAGAATTTGGTTGTGTTTAGGAAAGTATTAGTATTTATTAGAGAAGAAGATTTGCACAGAAAAGGAAAATAAAAGCTACAGTTGTACATATGGCCGTTACACCCATCCATCATAATTTACTCTACTATTATAAGTTAATTATTTTATTTTTTTTTTTCTCTCTTTTTAAACGGTAGGTAAACACTCACTCGAGACTTCAAACATTTTGGTTCGGTTAGCTAAAAATTTTAATTATTTTTTACTCTATTATTATAGAATTTCTCTATATTTAATAACCATTAATTTAATTTAATAACTAATAGGAGAAATTTTATAATGACAAACAAGTGTTTAGAGCATCTACAATGGAACTTTTTTTAAAGCTTTTTATAAAGTTTTTCACTATTACAAAAAGCTTTTGCATAGGTTGAATACCTTTGGAGTGAAAAGTTTTTTTCCAATAGGTTGAAGATCTTCAAGTCTTTGTAAGATTTTAACACTTTCTTTCTTCTTTGTTTTGCTATTAAAAAATATTAAAAAGACTTTTTTTAAGCTTATACTATTGGAGCAATAAGTTAATGGAAAGCTTTTTATAAAAAGCTTTTAACAAATAGCTTTACCATTGTTGTTGCTCTAAGGTTATGACTATTGAATCATGATAAAATCAATGTACGAAAATTCATAGAGCATAAGTATATAGACTGATGCATGAAGATTTTCATGATGCACAATGATTTTCAGTTAAGAAAAAATGATTATTTATTTTATTTTAATACTTATTTTATTTGAACCATAACTTATAATGATATATATCTATATCTATATAAAATACAGGTTTAAAAATATGTTTAAAGCATCAATTGTTGATACATGGATTTGTGTTTATCTTTTAATCTTCATATTTGATTTGCAACCATCAAAATTTTAAAATACTAGACGGAAGCTCGCGCGATGCGACGACGATGGTGGTAGCAGTGGTGGTGGTAACGGTGGCGATGTGGTAATGGCGGAGACGACGGGTGGGGCGGCGGGTTGTGCGGCGGTAGCGACGGCGGCGGTGTAGTTATTAATGTAAAAGTACTTGACCTAAAGGGGATAGTGTAGTTATTTTAAAGGTTGGGGGATGTATGTTGTAAATAATAGTTATTTTAAGCGTTGAGAAATGTATATTGTAAATAATTTCATTAAGGGTATTATAGGTATATTGAGTGGAGATATTTAAATTAGTTAATAAATGATATGGGTAGTTTGAGAAGTTCAATAAGTTATTTTGAGTAAAGGGGGAAGGGTTCCTCCTTTATTAAAGAGTATAGATGTTTGTAGGTTTACCAGATTATTTCATTTATCATTTTTATTAAATTAATCATATATGGTTTTGTCAAACTTTGATTGTGTAATGAAACATTTGATAAAATTATTATTTAAGGTGGTTAGGTAGAAAGATGTTACGTAAAATAAAACGAAAGTGGTTGAAATATATGAATTTTAAAGAATTGGTCTATGAATGAAATATTGACTTGGTAACTATTAGTAATTATTATTCTAATTGTAATTGTTATGAACTTTGTAGCATATCCGCACAATGCGACGGAATGATGGTGGCGGTTTGATGTGAGAGGTGAGTAGAGACCGGTGGTGGTGGTGGTGGTGGTGATGATGATGATGGTGGTGGATAGATGGTATAATATGTAAGAGAGTATTGTAAAATGTTATTGAAAGAGTATTATAGGTATTTTAGGGAATGAGAGATAAATGGTGTAATATGTAAGAAGGGTATTTCGGACTTTCAAAGTCATAATTTTAAGTGATTTCAAAAATTAAAAACCCCAAAACCCTTTATAATATATAGACAAATACCCGCACAATGCGCAATTGACGATGGTTTCTCGAAAGTTTAAATTTATGTGTAAACAATTCATATGGTTTGTCTTTGTAATGTAATAGCAGAGATTTATTGAAATTATATGGTTTGTACATGAAAAGTCAACTTTCCAAAGAAAGGAGTTGAGTAGCGATGAGTAGAGATACAACATTGATACTTTCTATAATTAAAAAGTTTTTAAGGTTTTTGAATTTTAAAACACCTCCTTTATACATTATAAGGGAGTATAGATAGACATGTGGTTGGCTTCGATAAGAGTTACGAGGAACGGAGAATACATGTAATCTCATATCCACATAAGATAACAAAGGTCAAGATGGTCGTAACACAATCTCACTAATTTTTTCGTATTCAGTGTGTAAAAAGATTTTAGCTAATGTAAAGATATATGATTTATACTTAAGCAATTTGTAATAAACTAGTATATGGAAACCGATTATACTTGGCTTGCAAGTCAAGGTATCAGTTTCATCTTAGTATTATAGGAAAGTTACCTCAATTGTATTTTAACTAGGATTAAAAGTCCTTGGATTTTGGGACACATAGATCTAGGATCTGACAGGAAGGGAGGGAGGTAGGGGTGATAATCGAGCCGAGCTGTTCGCGAGCTACTCGAGCTCGAGCTCGTTTAAGCCGAGTTCGAGTTTAACTATTTCAAGTTCGAGTCGAGCTCGAGTAGTTAGACTAGCCGAGCTTAAAAATTTTATTTTGGGCTCGGCTCATTTGAAAGATCGTTTAATTGTTTCGAGCCGAACGAGCCCACGAGCTAATCGATCTAATCAAGCCTTCCATTACATGTTTAAAAATACGACTTATATGCTAGTAAGGGGACTAGCATATGTGGTGGGTAACATAAACTATTTAAAGACATATTATGGATGACTTTGTTAATTATGAAGTGTTGTTTAACTAGGTCTATGACTCTTACTCTTAGTCATATAAAGAGTTTAACTGGAAAACGAGCTTAGTCAATCACGAGCTAGTACACGAGCTAATCGAGCTCGAGCTCCTAAACATGGAAACGAAACTCGAAAATACGTTAATCCTACAAGATTTCAAATAACTATACGAGTATCGAGCCGAGCTCGAACAATAACGAGTCGAGCTCGATCCGAGTAATAAATAAACGAACGAGCCTAAAATTCCTAAAACTTGACTCGGCTCGGCTCGATCTCACCCCTAGGGAGGGGGAGGGGGAGGTTGACTGAAGGTTTCAAAAGAGTGATACAAGTAGTCGAAGTTGCTAACCAGTATCCGTGGTTTTCAGTTCAAAGCAAAGGGTTTGAAGGCTTATGTTTGTCGGGATTTTTTGCAAGAATTTTGGGTTTATCAAGGTTGGTATTGCAAAGGTTAGTACGACAAGGTTCAAAACGGGTTTGACTACGTGAAACTTCGAGCTTCAAGAATATGGGTTTGAGAACTTGGGTAAATAATCGATCTTGAAGGTTTATTCAAGGTTTTAGTTGATTTTAGAGTTCTTGGTTTATTGTAAGTGTTAGGTTTGAAAATTTTCGCGGGTTTCTTGGAACAAATTGTTCAGATTCAGGTGGAACTACCAGCGGATGATCATTAGCTAAAGAACGATTAGAAAGGTAGAGTTAGACAAATAGAGCCTTAAGGTCGTCAAGCTCAACTTGCTTTGAAACAAACGAGGAAGCAAGTGGTGATGTTTACACGGTCCAGAAAGACAAGTATTGATATAGCAGCCTATAACATGGGAATGCACAAAGGGAACTTAATAAAAAGACTTCTTGGGATAAGCATGTAAATACAAAGGCTACATGTGGCTTCATTGGAAGCAGATGGAAATACATGGGACAAGACTTGGAACAAGATATCTAAAAGAAACAATTAAGGGAAGCCGGACGTGCAAACAAAACTGGTGTGACTGGAAAAGTTTTTCAAGGATCTAATGGCTCTCTGTGGTCAAAGATGCGAGTTATTGGAGTCGGCTGAAAACTACATGGAAATTTACTAATAAGGTGGAGATTGTATAAAATATTAGCTAATTTAAACATGTAGGATTTATAATTAGGCAATTTGTAGTAGACTAGTATATGGAAACCGATTATACTTGGCTTGAAAGTCAAAGTATCGGCTTGGTCTTAGTATTATAGGAAAGTTACCAATTGTATTATAACTAGGATTAGGACTCCTAGGATATCCCCTTTCCCCTCTATATATAGAGGAGGGAGAAGGCTAAGTATGTATCCCATACAAGCGGTAAAAAACTTGGTTAATAAAACAAGGTTTTAGGCATATTCTTATTTCCGGTTTCTTTCTGTTTCGACTAGCTTTAAGGTTTGTTGGTTTTCTTTCAACGCGGTGATAATCGAGCTTCATGGTGTTGAGTAAGCTAATAATAGAGCTTAATGGTGTTGAGTTAGCTTAATTATTTACTTTGTTCCGTTAGGTCAGGTATTTTTAGTTTTATAAATCCTATATATAATAGTTGTGTACAAACTTACATAATTTTTAATGTACTTCTGCTACAATTTTAAAGTTCATAAAATGATAAAATAGTACAATTATCCAAAAAACATGATTTTAGAAAATGGATTTATTATTTTAAAAATAATTGACAGGACAATAATCCAAATGAATCTTTTTCCATAAAATAATCCAAATGAAAAAGAAAGTACATGATTAGAAACAAACATTTTAAAAAGGTATAAAGAAGACAGAGAACTTGAAGTTATGGGATCAGTTGTGCAACTATGATGAACAAATGACTTATAGTCTAACGGTATGTGCCTTGTCTGTCAACCAAAAAGTCGTGGGTTCAAGTCTCATAATACGGGACAATTGTGTGGGGATTATAGTGTTGACATTAAGCCAACAAAACTCATAGTTCGAAAAATGTAACTGAATATTAAATAGGAGATTATGAGTTAGATCAAGCCGCTCATTTTTGCAAGTAGTGTTTGTAGAGACCATAAAACTATTAGTTTTCTTTCAAACTCTACACATTCTGGTACGTAACTTTGACAAGTACTAACTACCGTGTACGACTGTACGTAAGATCCGAGTTACTAATGGAGTTCAACTGGAGAAGTAAATGACTATGTAAATATGGTAATTGATTATCACTTTTGTTGGATTTTATAATTAGTGAGATGTATTCATGATGGACATCTCGTTACACTGGAACGTCAGATGGATATTCCTGTGCATGTTTTTTGATGGTTTGTCTAAGAAATGCCTCCTGTTCGGTAAGATTTTGTGGGAGAACATCATATACGTCGGTAAACATGTCCAAAACTGGAGGTTTTTCTACTCGCTCTGCAGCTTGAATTGCTTGTGACAACTAAAAACAAAACAAGTTGCAAAAGTTAGACAATGCAAATCAAAGCACAATAAAACTTCATTGCATATTATAACAAGTGTTTACCTGCTTCCTTATGCTGCTACGATGTTCTAATTCAGCCTCATCACTCCACCAGCCTTTGGTATCCATCCATTTTCTAAACCTTTTTACAGGGTTTTGATCAGCTTTCCATGATTCTATTTCCTCAACTGGACGGTACTTGGTTGAGTCGTCTGATGTTGAATGGTGTCCTGCTCTGTATGTGAGGGCCTGTTATAAAAAAGAATAAATACGTTTAACTTTTCAGAATCAGATTTCAATGTATCCAAGCTATAGAAAATACAATGATAAGGAAAACATCAAAGTCATATATTAGTTCAAACCGATAATATAAGTACAAGGAAAACTGTGATATGGATCAAACCTCAATCAAAACTGGTGTTTGTTGTTCAATAGCCATTTTACGTGCCTCAAAAACAGCAGAATAGACAGCAAGAGCATCATTACCATCTACACGGATGCTAGGAATTCCATATGCTTTTCCTCTTACAACAATACCATCACCTACGAGTGACCAGATGCAACAAAAGTTAATACTTTGAGTAAACTTAAGAAGTGGTAAAGAGCATAGAGAGGCATAACATTACTTACTTCTAAGCTGATCGTTGATTGGGGTACTAATGGCCCATCCATTGTTTCTGCAGAAAAAAATTACTGGGGCCTCCATGACCGCAGCAAAGTTCAAAGCAGCATGGAAATCTCCCTGTGATCAGTTGTAATATGATTTGAATAAGCAAAAGGCTACTACAATAATTATAACGGTTATTGGAATTGAAAGTAATGATGACATGAAAGCCGACGTGACGGTAACTTTGACCAAGTTGATTTTTTGTTTGGGCTGGTGATGATGTGGTGCCTGGGGACGGCTTAACTTAGACTATTACTCTTGATGAAAAGTTTTCAAAATTTAAGGCGTTTTATGAGTGCAAACACTTATATAGTTTGTTATCTTTTTATGCATTTAGCCAATAATTAAACAATGAAAATGATTTCTTGTGATAAAATGCAGCATTATGAGGTTCATATTTACCGTACTAGTGCCACCATCACCAAAATAAGTGACAGTGCATGAATCTTGTTTTCCCATCTTCATGGAATATGCAGCACCAACTGCCTGAGATATCTGTGTTCTGGGGTCATTAAAATTGGAATATGTCATTTGAACAAATTCAGAAATATAGACGTTTGGGTAAGTTATAGGTGAAAATTGGCATATGAAAGTAAAATAATATCTTACGCAACGGTTGATGACACTGTAACATAATTGAGCTTTTTAGACCCATAATGGATAGGCATCTGCCTTCCTTTTCCATAATCATATTTGTTACCAAACAGCTGATTTGCAAACTCTTGTAAAGTAAATCCTCTCCACAATAGAACTCCAGGCTCCCTATACTGCATACCAGAGTCACATTTTGTATGTTGTTAGCTCAAACATCAAATTTATTCACAAAGCTATTTCTGATACTTGGCATGTCACAAAATTGTTACTATTATGAATAAAAGTATTGAGAAGGCTATTAAGTGACAGGAAAACCAAACAAACTGAGAAACATTTTCTGAAGTATCCCATGGCGCAGGTCACAGGTGTGCAAAATAGTAGTCTTAATATCTATAGATTTACAGGAAAAGATTCATGTATTTTAGAAGTAAGTAACCTGAGGGAAGATAAAATCGTTCATGTTAAGAGCGGCTGCTGATGCAATATTGATTGCCTCCTCCCCTATTGTGGTCAGATAGAAGGATATTCTTCCTTGTCTTTGAGCCTCATAGAAGATAGTATCCATAACTTGAAGTGTTACCATATCCGTATACATCTTGACTGCAAGTTCTTTGCTGATCTTTACGTTTTAAATCCACAGTATCATTTCTCGGTTACTTTAGAAAAAACGAGAGAGAGAAGCAGAATTATTGGTTAAATAAGTGACTCTGCGGTTTACCTTAAGTGAATTACTATCGATGATTGGCTGGCCATTTTCATTAAGCACTCGATAACAACGGGTCCTTTCATCATTAGAACCAGCTATGAATGTCAGTTTTGGAGTAAACTGTACTTTTCCACCCGGAAATTCTAGGTGTTGGGGTGAAGGAGCTTCGGTAGATAACTGCATCAAGATAGTCAGGATATATTAATATGGACTAAATGAACATCAAAAGCAAAATAGTGCCCAATATCGCAGACATACTTCTGTACATTTATGTTTAGGCATGTGCCCGTAAATAAATAAAACATGTCAGTCACAAAGGTTTAAAAAAGTGGTTCAAAAACGCGTTGATTAAAAGTCCTTATTTGTAACAAATTTACAATTCAGAAAGTCATTCAGTTAGTAAAAGGAGTTCTGAAGTTATGCTCAAATGCTAACAAGGCCTTTAAAACACCTAAAATCTACTAATAAACAAATAGTTATCCCAAAAGCAAAGTCATTCATAGGACAAGGATCGGCTCGATACTCAACCTTGTTAGGTATGTTTACGCAAAAACAGCCGAACCTGCCAGGCCCAACGCGGCATCAAGAAGGTTGTTAGATAGGGTATGCTAGCAGAACAACTTCAAAGTGGTATGCATCCATGTCCTTTTGTGGAAGTCAAGTCTGACTTTGATTTTATTGATTAGATATTGGTTAGATTAATGGAAAATATAATGACTTGTTAAACCCAAAAGGCGAAAACAAAGTCTTGGTCATCAAAAAGAAGGCACCAATTGGCTCCCTAATTAGTCAAAAGTTCTTCCCATTTGCTGTAAAAAGTCAACCTATAAAATCTTTACTTTGAAAAGCTTTGGTTTTCAGTTTTAATAAAGCCAAAATCTATCTCCATTTTTAATCTTGATCCACAACTAGTTTGACCCAAAAAGTCAAAAAAATTTCCATTTATTTCACATATAGAAATGTGAAAGCGCTTTAGTTTATTAGTCCATCTTTCTAAAATAATAATTAATTCACCATACTATTTTAATACAAGTATGTTTCAAAATAACAGTCAGCTTCTATATAGATAAAAACATAACTTATTAAAATATTCATATTATTATGCATGTTTCAAATTAGTATTAGAAACCTATAATAATAATTATATAATTTCTTTTAAACTATAAATTTTTGTATAGAGGACAATTATTTTGGTACGATAAAAGTAATTAAACTTTCTAATCAACATCACATATGGGACTAATCGGAAACAACATTTAATAAAGCGCCAAAACAGATCATAAACAAATAAAATCTCATGAAACTATTATAATAAGGATTAATTTAATTACTTAGAATAATGTGATACCAAAACATACGTGCAGTTTGTTACCGGTCATATCAATACCTGGGCGTCTTCTCGAAGCACGTGGTTAATAAATACGTAGTTGTTAAAAAAAAAAACATTTTTAAGTTGATATTGTTACATTCTCTACTACTATTAATATATAAATTTGGGAAAAATGATCGGTGCTTCAGCAGTAACGGTACCTGACAGGGTGTTGTTGGAGCTGTTTTTTTATTTTTTTTTAAAATCCGTTTGTCCCTTGAAGTTTATTAAAAAACGGATGTGAAAAGATGTTGCAGCAACTAGGATGATTTCCCCATAAATTTGTATTTGTAATTTGTAAAACATGACATTTATAAATAATCCTCAAAACAAAAATTAAGATAGTTGTCTATTGTGCATTATGATCCTTAAAACTTAATAATGGATAGAATTGAACTATATCTTCTATATATTCTAGATATCTAACACCAACATATCCATCCAAATTACCAAATTAAGCTGTTATCCTAAAAGATATAACAAATAACCGAAAACCGACCTGATCGTCATCGTTCCTTACACTAGTAGTAGCAGTATGCAACCCTCTTCCACCATAAACAAACTCGAAAGAACGTGTTAAGGCAATAGAAGAATTCGCATAGCTTCTGGCAGCAACTAATGGTGAAGAAGATGAGATAGTATGCAGTATTTGATGTGAATTACTAGCAAAAGAAGTATGCTTATTAAAACCCAACATGAGAAACTTGCTAGACTTTAAATTCTGCATGATCAAATTCTTGGATTTTGATAAACATGATGATGCCATGATGATGTTTAGAAGTAAGAAGAGAAAATGAACAAGTATGTTATAATAATAATTAATGATGATAATTATTACTACTACAAATATTGAAAGAAAAAAGGCTATTTATGGTGAGTGGTAATTACCAAACTCATAATAGATAAGAATTAAAAAGTGCACAAGATGGGTTTCTGGTGGGTGTGTTGGTGGAAATGAGTCAAAAATAGATAATGTGAATTCATACCTAATAATAATAAATAAATAAAAAACAAGTATTGGTTGTCTGGTTGGTGATGCATGGGCCATATTATGACAAATAATTTCTGAAATACATAAACTCCAAGTTCAATGTTTTTTCCTTTTTTTTTTCTTTTGGATAAACCAACATTTTTGGAAAATTTGAGACTTTGAAGTCTTGTGTTTAAATCCAGGTGTAAGCAAAATGTTTTTCGGGCTGGAGATAAAGTTTTTCCCGAAAATTACCGGGTTTTCTTTGAAATTGAAGATGAGTATATGAAGAGGCAATGCCAGTGAACTTAAGGTTACCATTAAAAAAAATAGTTTTTTTCTAAAATATCTTGTAATTATAACTTTTGAGAATGAGAAAAATTAAAAATTTATATTTTCATTATTTAATTAGAACTCTCAATATTTTATATAGTATTGTAGTAGAGATGATAGATTTGAAAAAATAATTCATAAAGGTTCTTAGCGTTATTGGTCATAATGGTATCTCGCACTTATAATCAAACTGTCCACTTTTAAGTAATTTTCAAGTTATTAATTACTCATGTAGAGGGGGGTTTGTTTGAGACAAGTCCTTAAAAAAAGACAACGAGACACCATCTCAACCATTGGATCAAACAATTTGGATGGATGAGATTAGAGTAGATTAAAATCAAATTAACATTGGAGGGGTATTTTGGTAAACTCATTTTTTTCTCTCTCCTCTTATTTAATAAAATTTCATCCAATTCATTTAAAATG